>LGSN01000035.1:0-100101 GCA_001314375.1 Phytophthora podocarpi
AGAACGTCCTTGATACGGCACATGCCGTAGAAGCTGAGCGAGCAGACTGCAGAAAACCAGACTCGATTGGTCTTGTTAAACATCGAGTCGGACTCCAGGACGGCAATCATTCTGGACAGCATCGACAGCGACATCGGCGACGCACGGTTGGGAGTCCTTTCGCGCTTTTTAGTTTTGCTTAGGCCAGCAAGGATCTGGGTGATGGCAACAGACCGGGCTGGATTGTCCCGTGACACCAGCGTCCCGTCCGCAGCAGGCTCGACTACCCAGCAATCGTGTGGATGGCCTCCTCCAAGCATCCCCGGCTTCGTGTAGTGCCAACTGAGCTCGGCGCGAAGCTATTCGGTGGGCCATTGACTTGTGTTCAACGTGGCTAGCTGGTTGATGTACGCCACCACAACGCCTGGCAGCTCCACAAAGCGGTGCTTCAGAGGGTCGGGGTAGCCTTCGCTCTGGCAGAACGCCCCAAAACATCGGAGACTACCATTGTAGTCGGTTCGGGTAGTCGAGCTTGGATGCGGCGACGGCAGCGTTGTAGAGACGACTGGTTTGGGATAGATCCATGAACGCGTCTTGTGCACTTGAGAGAAAACGATGAAATGATGCTAAGCCCGTCAGGCGACCACTGCCGTAGTAGAAGCTGTCGTCCTCAAATGTAATGCCGTCCTCAATTGTACTATCATGGTGAATGCAATATGGGATTATTGTACATTGCTCTTGTGCTAATACTTTTGGGGTTTTGCCACATGGTTACAACATGTCCATTTTTATCCAATCAAATTGTATCGCACGTCATTTATTTTTGGCGCACCAGTGGAAGAAGTGCGTATATCGTATATCTTGCCATTTGTATGGCTGAAAATGAAATTTGCGATTTGTGTTTTGAGTCACAAATCGCAGGTAACTCATTCCCGATGTGGCCCACACCACAAGCTGACGGCGATGAGGACTCATCGGCTGCTGCTGCTGGTCGTTCGTTCGAACGCGACTGCGCGATCGAATACAGCTTACCGCCGCCCGCCATTGCTGTTGGGTGGCGCTGCACGCAGCGCTGTCATTGCGTAATGACGCCAGGACGACGGCGCAGTGTCGTAGAACACCATGACGGCGGCGCCGCGAAAGAGGACGCTTAGATATGGCGGCGAAAATTGCGACTCAATGGATACATGTACATGTAACTGTCTGCGTCCGGTCCGACGTAGGCAAAATTACTCACGGATAATACAGCAATAGAGATTCGGATTGCAGCCTGCGAGGCAAGGGCAAAGTGCCGGGCTTTGACTGACTTGAGTGCGCTCGTGAGCATCGCTTGCTGCCAGCCAGCCACACACACAGGCCGATCAAATCGCTCGCTGGAGAACGGCGCCATGAGACAGATGAAGAGGAATAGCGATCTGATCGGCGCGCTGTCACTGAAAGCCCGCCGTGCCCGTCCTTCCATCGCTGCAAACGGCAAACCTATCCTGCCAGGCAAATGACGGTGGCAGCATTGACACTGTGGCCCAGTGTCAATGTGTGGGGGGCGGAACTTGCAGTTGTTGCCCTATGCCAAAAGCAAGGTTCAACTATGCTGTTTGGGGAGAGTGGATCTTGAACACTGTCGTCAGTCCGTGTCGCATACTTTTGTGTAGACCTGAGTTTGAATATTCGCAAAAACATTTTTTTGCGTCGTGCTTGGTTTGAAATGGCAACTTGGTGCTTGACGACATCGCTGACAGCGAGTTATCGTCTGGACGAAGCGCCTTCAACGACTGCGCGCGCATTAGTCGCTCGCGCGCTCTCGGCTGAAATGACAGCGAAACTTTCTCCACGCCAGGTGGGCCCGGAGCTCTCTCGCGGGGCTGCCGCCAAAATCGTGTGTGGCTCTGGTTTCTGGCTTGCTCCGACGGCAATCACCGACAAGAATCCCTATCAGTTCGGTGCAACGGGCGGCATCCCAACAGCCGCGCCGTGCTACCAAATGTTAGCATCAGCTACTAGCCGATGGCTAGCAACTCGCTCTCGGGCGGTTTTAATTGTTCGCACAGGGCCTGAGTTAGCGCTGAGACTTCAGTGAAGTGTATTTCACTCGTGATTCCATCAGACGCCGGGTGGAGAATAAAATACAATGTAAACGCGAAGGACTGAAATTGCAGTCTCAATTGCTGGACTTGTGTGGTCTCTGCTGTACATGTAGTCTCTGAAAGTAGTCTCTGCTGGCTGGCGTTTGGGTAAGAAAATCGTCTGGCAGAAGCTGCAATTGCGCCTCACGCCGAGGCCTGTTTATGGTGTGGGGCTTTGCGCAGCCATCTTGACAAACCAGCGACGAGGGGATGCCTCGAACTCCAAGTCAAAGGGCACTTACTTGCCTCTGCCATATCTAGCCGAACGGAGTTACGAGAAAAATAAAAGATCGCTGCCAAGTTGTCCAGAGCCATCACTAGCGTTGCCCATGCCATCGGATCGGTTCAGGAAATCACGTCGCTCCTCGATGGCTTTCTCTCGCCAGATTACTTACGCAGTGTATGGTTGTAATGCCCGGCTCTGTCCAACCCAAAATGTCTCTGGTTACCCTTTCTCTATGGCCGGAAACGACCGGCGGCCGCTTTAGAACCCCGCCACACTCCAACTCGCCGCGGCACTCGCACTACCGAAGCTTGCCCGCCATGGCGTTCGCATCCTACTCCGCGGTCGAGACCCTTCGGCCCATGAAGCCCATGAAGCCCGTATCGCCCGTCTCAGTCACGCAGCCCAAGCGGCGCCCCGGCACCAGCCCCAGCTCCGTCAGGGAGCGCACCGTGGTCGTCTTCGACTGGGACGACACGCTGTGCCCCAGCTCCTGGCTGCACGCGCAGGACCTGCTGCCCAAGTACCGCGGTCACCAGATCTCCGTGACACCCGAACAGCGCGAGGTTCTCACCCTCATCGGCGCGCACGTCGCGCGGCTCCTGCAGAAGGCCGTGGCCTACGGCCCCGTGTTCGTCGTCACCGCCGCCGAATATGGCTGGGTCGAGATGTCCGCCGCCCTGTACTTGCCGGACGTGCAGAGCGTGCTGGCACTCGCAGACGTACACATCGTTTCAGCGCGGAGCTGGTACGAACAGACCTACGGACTCGGCGGCGACTCGGCGACCTGGAAGCAGGAGGTCATGCAGCTCATCGCGCGCAAGTGCTTCGCGGCCGCAGCTGCTCAGGAGACTAACGTGAACGGCGCCCGGACATACAGGGAAGCTACCGCCCCGCAGGACACCTACTTTAACTTCCTCTCGATCGGCGACTCGATGGCAGAACGGGACGCGTGCTTTGCTGCTGTGGAGAACGTGCATCGCACATTCGCCAAGACGCTTAAGTTCGTGGAGCACCCGAACGCTGAGGAGGTACTGCAGCAGGTGGAGCTCACGCACGACTCGTTCGAGCAAATGTGCGGCTGGGATAACAACCTGGACCTGCGGTTGTCCCGTGCGCAGTTGGCAGAACTGCGCGGTTCGCCTATTTAAACGAGCGCTGGCTGGCGCCTCCGCCGGTTGTGCGCGAAGTCACTCGTACACTATGGCTCGACCCAATGTTAGGAACTAGAAGATTTTTAGACTCGCAAAAGGTTCGCGTAGAACGAATACGCGGGCAGTTTTTTATAATATCATGCAATATTGCACTTCAACACTATACATGTAGCACCTGGAAGCGTTGAAACAGTCCCGCGTGTAGCCATTCCGACGCATCATGGCTACACTCCTTGAAGCGTCGCTTCGTGCGCATTTGCGATGGCCGCAGCAAGCGCGAGCCCCATGGCTGAGCGCCGTCGACTGCGAGTAAGACCCACGGATCATTGAAAGTTTCACTTATTGCATGCCCACGTCTGATGGTCTTGTGTCTATGGTGTAGAAACTCGAGAACCAGCGGCTGGAAGAGGCGGCTCGGCAGCGCCAGGGAGAGCTCAAAAGACAGCAAGAGGCGGAACGCAAGCGTCTCGAAGACGGTGGGTAGCTCGAATTCGTCTGTGGGGCTGATAACTTGGTTCTTATTTTCACTTGGCATTGAGGATCGCAGAGCGAATTGCAGAAGAGCAGCGGCGTCTGCAAGAGCGCGAGGAGATCCGAAGGAATAAGGCGGTGGAGGAACAGCGCATTGCGAACCTTGAGAACGAGGAGAGGCAGGTGATTGCTGGCATCGAGAAGCAGTTGAGACTAGTTGGAGCATTTTGGACATCAACACTTCAACTGCCAAGTCGTGAAGACGATGCAGCTCTACCGATGTGTGCTGTAGTGATAACTGTACGAGCACTGGAGAAGCAGATCATAGGGCTAGAAGACGATGTTGTCCTCGTTGGTGACAGCACCGCGAAGATTCGTGGATTCGAACGAAAGACGAAGAAACTGCTATTCACCTCCTCGTGGAGCGACGAAAAGGATGATAATCTCTCATTGCGAACACCGTTGGCGATGGCGACGACGCGTTGTGGGCGCCTGCTAGGTGAGTGGGCAGCTTTTGTTATGTTTGCTATCGTGAGCAAGCGTTTGGATCTAATTTGGCTAGTGTGTGAACAGGGGTGCGCTCGTGTCGCGCTTATTGATCTGCGCATAGTTTTTCAATTGTACAAGACAAGCGTTCTCGCAAACCAAGTGACCGGCGGTTTGACTTGCGACTTCGACGCATCATCCGCTCGAACAGCTTTCATTAATGGAAATCCGCATCTAACACTGCCTAGAGGTCTTGCAGTGGATGATGCGGCCCGGGAGTTTTACGCTAGCGACGAGGCTAGCAATTGTATCAGAGTGTACAAACTTCCGACTAATACTGCAGCCAAAGGTGCCATTCTTGAGCGCAGCATTTCAGGTTCTGGCGCACTGGTGTTGAAGCGACCGACAGGATTGGATCTCTCCCATTATCATGTTGTTGTGTGCGACACTGGAAATTCGCGCTTGGCTGTGTTTGCCAAGCGAGGAGCATTCGTGCAGACTGTAGGTCGAAAGGGAATGCACGGTGGTGAGTTTTACGACTTACGCGACGTCAAGCTGGCAAATGTTCGAAAGGTGCGCTACCATAAATTAGTCATGCTGGGCGCGATAATTGGATTGGTATGGTTGAACGTTTACTCACTGTTTGTGTGTCTCGGATGCAGCGCGCGATTACCCGAGGGGTTCAGCCTGAAAGTGATGCTGTGATCTCAAACGAGCAGTTTGAAGCAATTGTGGCGGACTGTGGCAACTTTCGCGTGCAAATACTCAACGAACGAGGTGAATTTATGAGGCAGTTGTCATTGCTTGGGAGTTTGGGACAAGTGGCTTTACTGCGTGACCAGTTTGCAAGCCTTTTTGCTGAAATCGCAAGAGAATATGTTGCCCTACGTCTAGCTCCGCCTGTCCTATCTGGTGAGCGGATGGATGGTATCTACAGTCTTGCGAATGTGCTGCACCCGACGTGCAAACTTTACGCTCGACTCACGTCTTCGCAAATGGAGTGGCGTGATAAACGTTCACGCTTCCACCATCCATTTGCGCTTGCGTACGCCCCAACTGAAAGAGAAATCGTGGTAATTGACCGCGACAATGCCAGTGTGTACGCGTACAACTTCGACGCAACAGGCTGTATTTGGCTTCAGCTACCAAAGAATCAACTTGGTGGAGGTGTGTGTAGCGTGCACAGCTGTCTACAACTCAGCTTCTCCTTTAGTAACCCAGAAGATCTGACGAAGGACCCCCCAACGAAACCATGGCTGTACGTAAGCGACCCGGTGGCACATCGTGTGGCCGTGCTCGACTCGAGCAACCTTACGGTACAGTTTTTCATCGGAGCAACTACTTATGGCGACCAGGTGCTCTGCTCAAACGGCTTTCTTCCTGGGGAGCTAAACCACCCGTCATTCCTTGCGACCTACAGCGTGGATGATGGCAATGCAAGTGCAAGTGAAAGTGGCGAAAGTCCTCATTCTCGCAACTTGCTGGTGGTCAGTGATAGCGGTAACCATTCTATTTCGCTGTTTGATGCCCGAAGTGGTTCATTCTGCGGACGTATTGGTGAGGGCTATGGTCATTTAGACGGGTTCTTTGATTCGCCGCAAGGTATTGCCGTTTGGAAGGACCAACTACTTTTCGTCTGCGATCAATGCAATCATCGCATCCAAGTGTTCGACATGTCAACCCGCAGCTTTGTGCGTGCTTTCGGTCGGATGGGTACGTCGCCCGGAGAATTTAATTTTCCAACGGGGCTAGCGCTTTGCTCAGCGCTTCCCGAGATTCCAAAGTGTAACTTTGGTCCTCATCGCTCGGATAAAATCGTAGTCGCCGACACTGGAAATTGTCGAGTGCAAGTTTTTGACTTGAACGGCTGCGTGCAGCTAGTGCTGGATGCGAAAGTCACGCCGTTTGACCAGCCACTTTCTCCAGTTGGAGTCTGGATTCAACAACGCAGCGGATACATGCTCGTGAGCGACGTTGCGAACCGGTGCGTGGCCATCTTTACGAACACTGGTGTATTTCTTTCATCTTTCGGAGCTACCGACGAGGCAGATTCCCGCTTCATCCAGCCCATGGGTGTGGTGTTTGTCAATCAGAACGTGGGTGACGAGTTGCTACTGATCGCCGATGCTGGTCGATGCGATGTGAGCACATTCCAGCTTCGGTTGTAAATTAAAGAGACACTTGTAGCGCACGGCGACATACATCAAATCTATTGTTTTTGCCACTTAGGAAATGATCAACCTGCTGTCATTAATTCAGGTTGATCTCACTCAGCTCTACATCATCTTCACTGCTATCAGCATCCGAATTCAATCGCTGGATGCGAGATGCCGAGGTTGTAGTCGAAACGGAAGCGGTGGGGGTAGTGTTGCCACTGGCAACGTCGTCAAGTGGTGTGTACTGGTTCCTCCACCGCTTTACCAGCGCGACGACCACAACAATGCCGATTGCGACGTTTGCCATCACTGCTGCAACTAGCAGCACCATCGTGAACGTACTCATTTCACTGATTCCGCTCGTCGGGGTTACCGAATTATTGCTCACATCGGCCATAGCGGAGTTATTCGATTCTCCCAGTTGAGAAACGTTGAAGTGATCCTCGAGATTTGCAATGAACTCGGAGATCACCAGGAAATTGGGCGTGCCGACTCCGGAGACTGCATCCCAGCCAGCAGTAGCACTGAACGAGTCCTCACACGGATTGTTACCACCACGCGGGGCTCCATTATTGCCTACAACCACATCGTGGAATGCGTCGGCATGGGTCTCCGCAAGGTAGTACAGTAGGGGGTTGATGAATCCCAGCGGGCTTTTGCCAGCATTTAACCGCGCGTCGTTCCATAGCGTTACCATCGCGCCAAACACAGGCGTCGATGCAGATGTACCAGACACCGACGAGAGACGACCATTCATGTACACAAGAAAGCCTGCGCCTAGCGCTGATACATCAGGGTAGGCACGTCCACTGGCGTTGAAGAACCCTGCGGTGGCTGGGATATTCCGAGTTGCCAAATATTTCTCAACCGATGTGCGCTGGTATTCTGGAATCGGATAGATGTTAGAGAATCCGCCACCAGATGTAATGATTCCACCATTTTCAACACTGCAGACCACTTCCTCTTTCGTACGGAAGAATGGCTTTTCCGCTTGCTGCGATCTTGTCAAAAGCATTGTGGCACCAACCGTGGTGATGTATGGGCTCGACGACGGCCACTGCGGGCCACTTTGCTTGCACATGTCCTCGACTGGTACCTTCTCGAACTCAGTGCGCAGTCCAGTTACACCATCATCGCCACCGGCAATGAGTACCGTAATTCCACGCAGACCCATCTTGATAAGAAGGGTGTCCAAGGTGCGCGCGTAGCCCGGCGAGACATCGAAAATGTGCTCTTCGTCATCCGAGTAGCTAATGGAGATGACTAGTGGGGGGTTCTCCAGTGCTAGCACGTCTTGAGCAAACTCTACAAATGGTTCATCCTCCGACGAGTACAGGTTGCTACCGTTCATGGTCCACACGAATGTCGTGGCGTTACGGCCAACACCTGTGATGTATTGCACGTCCAGCGACGCCTCCGTGCTTGCTCGTTCGGGGTGATTGACTCGACTTCCCTTTTCAATGATCTGTGGCGGGCTTTCTCCTGGCAAGTACTGAGTAAAGAAGGTATTCAAGTCGGCTGGATCATACGATTCATCGTAGAACGACGGCACGCACTGTGTGCTGCTAGCGTTCGTCACAACGAGGTTATCCGGGATACCGTACGTCTGCCGAATCGCTGCCAGGGTACCTCCTCCGTTGCCATTCGTCTCTGCTGCCTGTGACTGTGAAGAAGCAGCTCCTAGTGCTCGCAGTCCCAGTGGATGCGTATTCACGCTCAAAAACGACACAACATCCTGTAAATGGCCCGGGACTGATACAGCACTCGTCGCACGCATCAACCTCCGCCGCTTCCACCCCGAAACGCTCTCAGTCTCTTTCGGTCCGTAGTGATGAATCTCCGTACCCAGCAGGCTTTCAACGTGTTTCACCTTCATCGGGACCTTGTACAAATTCGACGTGGTCGAAAAGGTTCCCGCGCTGTTTCCGTGCGCAAAATCTGCAACCCAATTACGTACTGCATCAAGCGCGCCATCAACAGGGCGCGAGAGTTTATCTGCTTGCTCTTGGTGGAGATATTGGCCGTATGCTGTATGTCTGCAGTTCACAAACCAATCCCAACAACAATCTCATTGTCAGTCTACTCCTACCCACGTCTAAAAACTAAAAATTAACCGGCTCAGCCTTGAGAATTGGCCATAGCAATAGCAGCACGCACGTTGGGTCAGAAACGCCGTAGAACTCTCGTTCTAGCGCTTTGAAGTCTCCTGGGAGCAGTCCGATGACCAGTGGCACCACGTGCTCGGGGTCAGCGCGACTCTGGCGGACGTAGCGGTTGCTGGAGAAGCCGCCAAAGCGCGAGGATGGGTCGTACACGTCGGCGGCAGTTGCAGAAGAGAGGGAGCATAGCGCCACCGCCAGCGAGAGCAGCCACGAGCCCGCCATGTCGTCCTCAGCAGCTTTGCTCGAGAGTGCTCCACGCGTGCTGGTGACAAAGTGCCGTTATGGAGGCAGAGGAGCACGATTTGATGATACACATACGTTGTTCAAGACAAGATTAACTGACGATTTACCTTGATTAAAGTATGCGACAAAAGGTGAATAGGTTTTGGATGTTGAAGTGCTTGTCGAGCCAAGACGACTCCATGGGACTGCAAACATTTTCGAGCACGCTACACTACGAGCTTATCTCGGAGGTAGGGCCATGTATTATAGATGACTGCCCGGCGAAATTAACATTAGCGCCGATTGCGTCGTCTGCGAGTTCTATTGTGCGAACTTCCTGAAGAAGCAGCGAACGTCTGCACTGTTGCCTACAGCGACACAGGTTACGACAATCGCCTTGTGCCGGGCTTGTGGACCACAAGTTGTAGTACATCGTCGACGACCTGCGCTTTAAGGCATGCGCAGCCGGGAGCGCATGGTCGACGTCACCAGTAGAGTCTACACGTACTTGTAGCAGCTGTACGTTTCGGCGACTTGTAATCAATCGGGCCACTACATCAAGTCGATCCTTGTACAAGTGCGTTCATCAACACGCTACAATGGAATTTGTAAAAGAGTCCTGTCGGGCATACCTTCGGTACTCGCCAGAACCGTCAGCTGAAGGCCAAGCCTCTTCCTTACACCCAATGCACTTGCATCGGGGTAATAAGCTGAGTCTCAATGATATCGACGACTTCCCCCAGGGCATCGATCGGTATGTCCTTCCCCAGTAGAAGTCCTGCACTGGAAGATAACTTCGTTTTTTCTTCTAGCGAATGCGTTGGCAATGGTGCAAAACAAGACTAACAAGCGCACTTGTTGCCCTCCTTGAAGCTGAATCACCCTGCGCAGTGATTGGCTAAATCTGGATACGCCGAACACGTTCCTTCTTCGCTACCTTCTGCATGATGCTCAAGTCCGTCCAGTTCGTGCCGCCCGTGTGGACGTCTGCGCTGCGTCGGCCCCCAGAGCAGAAGCTTCGTCTGGGCCACTTCCCCACCCCCATCATGCCTTTCTCACCGCCCGGACTGCCCGAGGGCGTGCGCATGTTCATCAAGCGCGACGACTTCAGCGGGATGGAGACGTCCGGCAACAAGATCCGCAAGCTCGAGTTCCTGTTGGCCGAGGCGCTGGAGCGGAAAGCCGACTGTATCGTCACATGCGGCGGCATTCAGAGCAATCACTGCAGAGCTACTGCTGCTGTCGCCAGGATGCTCGGGCTGGACTCGTATCTGCTACTGCGCACGAACAAGCCGGATGAGGACCCAGGACTGGTTGGGAACGTGCTTTTCGACAGGTAATAAGTCGCCAATACGAGGCTGAAGATGTAAGTAGCTAATACGTGCGTGGGGTTATCGTTGTGGTAGAATGCTGGACGCCAACCTCATCCAGATGTCTCGCCAGGAGTACGGGAAGTACGGCAGTGAAGCTATGATCAAGGTGCAATAGGATCTACAAGTGGTGTTGCCAGTGTACTTTTGCCGGGGTGATGCCTAACCGGAATGTTGTACTTCGTAGCGCACTTGTGACCTGCTGAGAGAGGAAGGCCGCCATCCGTACGCTATCCCTGTTGGCGGGAGCAATGGTCTGGGCACGTGGGGGTACATTCAAGCCATCGACGAGATCAACAACCAACTGAAGGTACTTTAGTTTGGAATATTACGCGTGGCAAGGAGCTGATATTTGCTTGTGGATAGGAACACGAACTGCCGCTCACGGACATCGCATTTGCGTGTGGCAGCGGAGGAACTGCTGCTGGAATTGGTGTCGGATCGTACCTCTATGCCAAGGCTGCCACGGACGCAGCCCTGAACTTCGATGCCAAAATTCCTGGTACGACGTACTTATTTACTTGTAGTGTCCGCTGCAGTGTGTAACTTTGTTGCTCCAATGCAGCGCACGCGTACATCGTGTGCGATAACGACGAGTATTTTTACGGCCACATCGACGGCCAGATCCTGCCTGCGATGGGGGCACCGTCAGACATCTCGTCACGGCAGTTCCTACAGATCACAAACGCGCAGGGCATGGGCTACGCTCGTAGCACCAAGAAGGAGCTCGAGTTCACGTACAGCGTGAGCCGCAAGACCGGTGTGCTGATGGATCCAGTGTACTCGGGCAAGGCGCTCTTCCATCTCATTCGAGAACTGAATGAGGCACCAGAGGTAAGACAGCACCGGGAAATTGCAACGAGGTTGTTCTGTTGGCTAACCGTCGTTGTCGTTTGTGTTTGCAGAAATTCGTGGGGAAGAGCATTTTGTTCGTGCACACAGGCGGTCAATTCGGCATGTACGACAAGGTGGACGCCCTCCAGGAGGTCATCCGCCAGGACCAAGTGTCCCGCTTTGTGATGGAGTAGCTGGGCACCTCTTCCTGTGAATCAGCGATATCAGTTGGTACTACAAAGATAATGAGATCGTAATGAAGTCTTTTGTCAACTTCCATACCCCGTCGTCGTTCGAAACACTATAGTTCAGACCAAAGCAGACACTCATCATATTTTACATACATGTATTCTGTACTTGCTGGTCAGTGTCTCGATTGGTGAGGGCGCGCAATCGACCAGGGTTCATGCCAATGTTGGCGCAATTCCCATTTCTTTCAAAGGTGACTCGCTGCTTGACGTCCTATCACCCGATTACGATTTTGAACTTATCATATACTCTTCATCCGGAGGTGATGCTCTAACGTATAGCTGACGCGCTCAATGTGGATTTCAATACAACGATAAAGTAATTTGATCCGGCTTGATGTTGAAGAGGCGACATAATCGCCCTTTCTTTGTCTTATATGCGGATATGTATACCACTTGAAGCGTCGTACGTATACACCAAGAATGAAGCAGCCGTCTCCATCACCTTCCACCTGAGCAGGACTCCTGCTTTGCCGTAGTTCCGCGCGTCGCCTCTATAAGCTCACTTCCCAATTCTCCTCGATGCTGGCAACCAAGACGTGGGTCAAGACATCTATTCAATTGCGGCGCTGTCTCTGACACTGTGCTGTGCTCGTTTGCGTGTTCTACAGACTGCAGACTGCTTCACTGACGCGCACGCTCGCGAAACGCGGCCTACGCTTTGCGAGCTCCGTTTCGACCGACGAAACGCCGTACTACGATGTGGTGGTGGCTGGCGGAGGCGTCATGGGCTTCTCGACGGCCTACCACCTCGCCACCGCAGCCCCCAACTTGAAGATTGCCGTGGTGGAGAAGGATTCTTGTGTACGTCGTTTACTCGTTTCTCGCTCCTGCTTGGTAATAGATGACTAACTATGAGTCTCTGTCATCTCGGTGATGCAGTACAAGTATGCGTCCGCTATTCTCTCGGCCGGTGGCATCCGTCACCAGTTCTCAGAGACGGAGAACATCGAGATGAGTTTCTACGGCACGGAATTCCTCAGCAACATTAGCACCAACATGAAAGTGGACGGACATGATGCCCCCGACGTGCAGTTTGTCGAAGGTGGTTACATGTTCCTGGCGAGCGAGCGAGGCCTGAATGTTCTCCACCAGAACTACGCCACGCAAAAGGCCTCGGGCGCTGACGTGCAGCTGCTGGACCCGGTGGCGCTGAAGAAGCGCTTCCCGTGGATCAACACGGAAGGCATCGAGCAAGCCATCTTGGGTATGAAGGACCAGGGCTGGTTCGATCCGTGGGCGTTCCTCAATGCCATGAAGCGCAAAAGTGTGTCACTGGGTGTGGACGTCCTGGAAGGCGAGGTTAAGCACTTCGATCTTGGTGGACAGAACCAGATTGAAAAGGTGCACATCGAGATGCAAAACACGCCCGAGTGTGGCGACATGCGCTTCAACTCGGTTCGAGCTGGTGTCGTGGTTAATGCTGCGGGATGTTGGTCGAGCAAGCTGCTGGAGGCTTGTGGCAGCTTTGACTACCCGGTGAAGCCTCGCAAGCGCTCTATGTTCGCCTTCCACTGCGATGCGGAAGAAATTTGGAAGGGCGATGCAGCGACTCCGCTCGTGGTGGACCCCAACGGAGTTTATTTCCGACGTGAAGGTTCCGGTGGTCGATTCGTGTGTGGCTGGTCACCTGAACCTGATGATGACTACGACGGACAGTCCACGGACGAGCTGGACTTCCCAGACCACGAGTATTTCGAGGAGCAGATCTGGCCAACAATTGCTCACCGCGTCAAGCACTTCGAAGCCGTCAAGGTCCTGAGTGCGTGGGCTGGGTACTACGACTACAACACCCTCGACCAGAATGCTATCATCGGTCTGCACCCGGACGTCCCTAACCTGTACCTCGTCAACGGATTCAGCGGCCACGGCCTGCAACAGTCACCCGCCGCGGGTCGTGCGATTTCGGAGCTGGTCGTCCACGGAGAATTCCAGACTATCGATTGCTCGCGCTTCAGCTTTGACCGCGTGCGTGACAACGAGCCCTTCCTAGAGCAGGGGATCGTGTAGATGACCCCAGTAGCAACACCATGACGTTTTTCATTTCCAGTACGAGCCGCTTAAACCACAATAAAGTCTAGGATTTTTAATGCCGATAAATGCATAGAGACGTTTTCGACTTGCTAGCGTCCTGTGGCAATGACCAGGCATTGCTTTGAGCAACTTCGCTGAGCTCCTGCACCTCAGTTAGCCGTGTGTTCACCTTATAAATAACCTGCTTGTACCCAGATATTTCTTCTTTCCGTAGCCTTGCCAACTCCTCGGCACAGCGCTTACCGTCACGAAGCTTCTGGGTGCGCAAAATAAGCTGTGCCTCGCGTTCACGAGCCGACTGTTTGTACTGAGCTGCCAACGCTTCATGTTTATCAAGCAGATCGGCGAACTCTGTTTTGAGGGCCAATAGATCCTCAGTTCTCTCGTCCAACGCTTCTTGAGCTTTTCGAGCTGCCAGCACCGCCGCGTCTCGCTCTTTTACAGCTGCCTTTTCTTGTTGCGCGTGCAATTTGCAATCACTCACTGCTTCCTGTAATTCCAATGCAGTGCGGTGCTGCTCGTTTCCCCAGCTTTTTTCCTTCAGTCGGTCTAACTCCCTCTGTTCCAAAGAACGCGATCTTTCACTCGTCGCAGCGGAGAGCTGTTCCTGCAACGCAGCCTTCTCACCTCTCGTCGTCTGCAACGCTTCCTCCAGCTTTTCGATCTTCCGTTGACAGTCTGTCACTGTACTCTCCACACCTGTCGACAACTGCTGGGCATTCAGCAACTCCAGTTTAAGAGCTTCCACCTTCACCTCATGCTCTCGTGCAATCTGCTGCCACAGCTCTCGGACACGTTTAGCGTCACTCTCTGTGCGTTGCACAAGCTGGTCCCTATCAACCTTGATCTTCTGAACCTCGTCAGCAGCTAGTTCAGCTTCTGTGATTGCAATCTCCTTCTTCTCCAACTCCTTCTTCCACTTGGTTTCCATCGTCTTGAGTTCTGCCGCCAGGGTCGTGTTCTTCTGTGTGGCAGCATTCCTGCCCAGCACCGCCATCTTGTGCATTGCCACTTCATCCTCCAGCTCCTTCTCCAGGGATATGTGCTTGTCGAGGGCCTGCTGAGTTGCCTGGGCGCTGCGTTGCTGCACGTGACGCAGTTCCAGTTCGCGCAGTTGCGCCTCGTTCTCCAGAGTCGCTCGCGCCGCTCGTTCCTGCGCTAGACGACGCGTCAATTCCTCTACTTCTACACGGAGACCATCACGTTCGTCTTGCAGTCTTCGTGTGAGTTCCGGTAAGCTCCCGGAAGGTGGAGGGGGCGACGAAGGTGGCGTCGAAGCAGCCATTATGATAATCCAGCGCGCAAATTTTGAATTTGAAATTCGATTAAAGTGTAAAATCGATATGGCTACAGACGAATGATTTGTAGAGGTAAATGACGTTCATTGACATGTGAACACCTTTCTGATCCCGTTCGTTACGAGAAACACGCAATTGTCAAAATGGCTCAGCATCGTGTCACGGCACCTCAATCGGCCGGCTATACTGTTGTCAGCGATAGCGCAATGCAATTGAAGGAGAGAGACCGCCCGAGGTCTTGTTGCACTGTGCAGACCTGGATCTGTGGACTCAGTGCAATCTCGGGTTTCCTGTTTGGTTATGACCTGTGCGTCATGGTGGTGGCTCTGCCACTTATCGAGAAGGTAGGTTGGCATGAGCTTGCAATGAATGATGGGGTAATATTGACGCTGCTGTGCTTGGCCGCGCGCAGGACTTTGCGCTGTCGACAACTTCAGCCGAGAGCATCGTAAGCACACTCATGCTCGGAGCCGTGATCGGGTCACTGGTTGGGGGTGTCGTGGCGGACTGGTACGTAAGACAGCTTTGATTTGGTGCTGAGTGAGCCTTTTTAGTACTTGTGTTGACTGCTGTGCGACTTGTATTGATGCAGGATTGGCCGTAAACCGGCAAACATGATCACGGCCGCGCTCTCTTTGGCTGGTTCATTGTTCATGACTTTTGCGGGGACATTGCACACGATGCTGGTTGGTCGATTCATCGCTGGTCTGGCCGTCGGTAGCAGTGGACCTTGCGTCTCAACATACGTAGCTGAAGTTTCCCAGCCAAAGACCCGCGGTGCACTGGTGACGACCAGTGAGGTACAGTTCCTTCTTGCTGAAGGCTGTTTCAAATGAGCTAACTTCGTGTATGAACTACCTGCTGCCAGGTCATGGTCTGCTTCGGATGCCTCGTATCGGTCGTTGTGAGCTCATCGCTGCAAGGCAGTGAGGTACTATCCGTAGTAAAATTGAACCCTTCGATGATATGCGTGAGTCAATTAACAGACACTCGTCGCATCTTGACAGAATGGCTGGCGAAAGATGCTTGGCATGACGCTCTTCCCCAATTGTCCAATTGGTATTGACCCGACCGCCATTGATCTTAAAACTCTACTCATCAATACCTGATGTGTTGTTCGTGTTAAACTGCAGCTCGGGATGCCGTTTCTGCCTGAATCCCTTCGATGGTTGACATCGGCAAGTTCACGTGGATCAAATCGCCTCACTCAAAACTACGCAATCTAACGATCCTTCTAACTGCAGAAATACCGAACGAAGGAGGCAAGTGCCGTTCTAAAGCGGTTGCTTTATAGCGACGAAGCATCGCACCAAATTATCCAAGCGCACCTCGATGTCGGGGTACGTTTGCGGCCTTGATAATGATTCTATTCCTACTCGTTCTGGAGCTGAGTGATACTATCTTGACGCTACAGACATTTCACAAAAGCTTTTTCCACGCGATGAGCGAACTGGTGACAGACGAGCTCACTCGAAAGTACGTGCATCAGCATCTAAGGTGGCCGATACACTACATGGTTGACTAATGCGAGTTTCTGTGTTTCTAGGCGCGTTGTATTCTGTGTCACTATTGCGTTTTGCCATATCTTAACTGCAGCGAACGCAATGCTGTACTATTCAAGCTACATCCTGGACGAGCTGCAAACGGGCAATAGCCATCCAGTCTCCCCCCTCAGCAAGGAGATTTGGGTGGGTATTGCCAAGCTTGCAGGGGTTTGTTCAGCCGTTGTTGTCGTGGACCGTGTTGGCCGTCGCCCACTGCTGATCATCGGGACTACAATGATGTTGATCAGCCATCTCATATTCGCGGTCTGCTTTTGGACGCTGAGCTCGACGTACTCTGAAAGCGTGCAAACTGTCGGTGAATTGAACCTCTACGTGTTCATCTACGCCTGGAACCTGAGCTGGGCACCGTTGATGTGGGTCGTGTGCTCAGAGCTTCTCCCGAACGAATTCCGCTCCATCAGAATGGGTCTTACATTCGGAATGTTCTGGCTGGGCAGTGCACTTGTAAACCAGACGCTGCTCTCACTTTCGAGACTGGAAATGTTTTCCTGATCTACGCCGCACTTACGGCTGGATCACTTGCGTTTGTCTTCTTCAAGGTGCGGGGAACATTGAGTGTGCAATTGCTTTACAAACAAACCGTCCCACTAACTTTACTTTGATGCTATTGCAGGTTCCAGAGACAACATGACTCACGTTCGAGCAGATTGCCATGCTTTTTAACGAGCGAGTGGCTCATGTTCCTCTAGGCAGTGCAGTTTAGGAAACCTATCCAATAATTCCATACCGGGGGTCGCATATCCTAAAATTTCATATCGGGGGACACTTTCTTAAAATTCGATATCGGGGGAGATCAAATCCCTTTTCTACGGGGTTTCATTTTATGGTGGCAACCGAGCTGGAAGATGGTGGGCTCTCAGCGACGCAGCAGCAGCTTGGGGAGCCCGAGTGTATGCTTAGTATGTTTCCCGATGAGGAGGAGGTGAAGGTCGACATGGCAGCTAAGACAGCACTCGAGGAATTCGTCGCTGACGATGATAGAACCGTTAGGTCGTCACGACCTGAATGTCGGATTCAGTACACGCTTTACTACAAGGTGTGCTTCAAAGTACTAGTAGTTGCTAATGTGATTGACGTTATGGCCGTACCAACATCTCTTTGTGTTCGTGGTTGTACAGGATCTAGCTTTCGGCCGTGAGGTGCCAGCTTTGACTCTGACGTGTCCTCTAGGCTATCCCGAGGCCGAGCCGATGTTGTTCGAGGTGAAATGCCCGCAGCTCTCACGGATGGAGATGGAAAAGCTAAACACCGAGCTGGAAGAATTAGACACTACTGCTTGTGCTGCTCAAGAAGTGGTGGGGTTGCAATTGTACTAGCTCATGCACGAATTTCTACCGCAAGTGCAGACCGATGACAAGCGAGGTCAATAAATTGATGTTGCTCCTGTTGAAGACATCTTAACACCTGTAATGCTGGGTCGACGTGCCATTTACTTTCACCACATCATTGCGTCCAACAAACGCCGTGTGGTGAAGGAATGGGCATTGGAACTACAGCTCGGTGGATTTAGCAAGATTGGGTGGCCTGGTGTCGTGATCGTCGAAGGCGTCGAAGGCAACGTTCAGGAATACGTGCGTCAACTGCAGCATTTGCGAGGGAAGCAGATAACTGTGCGTGGTGAGCAGACGGAGGAGTTAAGGGAGGGCTGTTCTGGAGGTATCGACGCGCTGAGGCGGCTACCACGAAGCTTTCAGGAATTCCCCGAGAATGGAATGTCGGACTTGGCGGCTATGTGTCGAGCTGCCGGCCTGGAGGAACTATTCCTCACCACCATGAAAATATATGGTCGGTCAGAGGACAAGGAGATTGGCAGGGGTCAAGAATCTACAAGGGATAGCACAAGTGGCAAGAAGAAAGGCAAACGCAATGGACAGAAGTCTGAAACATGAAAATTGAGGGCTCTATAAGGGATCTACTTACACTCGTTGCTTCTTGGTCTTTCCGGTCTTTCCTGCCTTTCCGGTCTTTCCGGCAGCTGCAGCCTTGCCACGCTTCCGTGGCTGCTGCTTAGCCTTCACGTCGTCTTCCCCCGCTTCGCTATCACTGTCCGTCTTCTCAACTGCAGACTCACTTTCACCAACCGGCAGCAAACTCTTCATGGTCACAATGCTAAAGTCCACGAGGTATGACTTCTGCAGCATACGGTCAATACGCTGGAAGTGACGCTCGCTGTAGGCAATAAGGGCCTCCACAGTCTTGGAAACACCATCCAACGATTTCAGGCGGCTAGGAGGCAGTTCACGCAAAATTGCGCTCACCAGCACTTGGCAGACACTCGTATTGCGAGCGTTTGTGTTCCAGTCACGCAGCCACTCCATAAGCGTCGTCAGCTGCTTGTCTTCCAGACTGTGCACCACCGGCGCAAAGATGTCCTCGGGCGAAAAGTTATCCGGGTCAATCGACTTGCGGCCAGGCAGCATCGGCTGGTCCTTGTGTCGCGGACCTTCAAGCAGATCGCGAAGAATCTGCAGCATGCGGTTCGGGTGGTTGAGCTCAAACGCGAGCTGCACAGCATCCAGCAATTTGTTGTTACGGAGGCAGTTGAAGAGTTCCTGTTCCTTCAGAAGCTTAGCATCACGGTCATCTTGCACCGCACGTTCCTCCTCTTCCGTGAAGTCGCGCCAGAGGTTGATAGTCGAGTCCGCACCACCGCTGACCATCTCGGAGCTGTCCTTAGACACAGCAAGAGCCCAGATCTTGTCCTCGTGGTTGTCGAGGGTAGCCTCGCACTCGTTGCTCTTGATGGTCCAGAGCTTCACAAGTCCGTCAGCACCGGCGGAGAGAAGCTGCATGCCAGCGCATGCGAACTGCACGTTCAGCACGGAAGCCGTGTGGCCCTCGAATGTCTTCAAGCACGAAAAATCCTTGGCAGACCACACCTTCACGGTCTTGTCACCACTGGCAGATGCAAGACACTGATCGACAGGAGAAAACTCGACAGCCCAGACACCACGCTTGTGGCCACGGCAAACACCAGCCAACGTCAAAAGACGGCCGGCGCCTGCCTGCTGCGACTGCCACACCTTAATGAGCTTATCCTGCGACGCACTGGCAATGAAGCGGTCGTTCGGTGACACCGCGAGTGCATTTACGTCCTTGTCGTGGGCCTTAACAGCACCAAGCGAATAAATCGTCAGCTCTGTTGGTGCAGGCTTCGCAGATGTAGCATACGCTCCAGCAAGCGGCTGGAGGCTCCACATCTTGAGTGTTTTGTCTGAGCTACCAGTCACAAAGAAAGCAGCACCGGTGGCAAAGCTGGTAGCACGCTGCGAAATGGCAATGGCGCCGAGAGCCTCAGTGTGACCTGCACAAGTTGCTACACAGCGCGGCAGAGTCTTTCCCATCTTCTTGCCTCCAGTAGGCCGCAAGTCCCAAAGCCGAGCAGTCCGGTCCTTGGAGGCACTCACAAGCCATCGACCGTCTGGAGAGACCGCTAGGGCCATGACAATATCTGTGTGACCTGAAAGAAGCTCGCAAGACAACGTGCTGCGGTTCAGAAGACGGATCTGTTCGCTGTTTGTGGCCGCAGCAAGAACATCTGAAGGTGCACCGCTCGCATCAGCCTTCGGGATGTACTTGAGGTTGAGAATATCGTCGTTGTAGCCGATAATTTGTGTGCGACGAGTCAAGATTTCATCGAACACCAGGAAGTTCTGCTCGGATGACACGACCACTACCTCGCGGCGGGTAGTACTGAGCAGCAGATCCGTGTAAGTATGTGCCGACGAGGCGTCTGACTTCTGCGTGAACAGTGTCTCGCAAGCATTTCCGCTGCTGCGCCACAGACGCAGCGCACCCTTCTCTCCAGCAATCAAAAAGTGAATCGCTTTGGCATCCTGAGACTTTCCAGCGGCCGCGTTCGTGACGCACTTGTAAGTCGACGGTACGACAACAAGTCCTTCCACTGCTTCATGCACCAACACAGTCTTGCTAAGTTTCTGATCGCGCAAGTCCCAAAAGTTGACGACCTTGTCACGTCCAGCCGACAGCATCGTGTATCCATCTTCTGAGAATGCAACACTGGTCACCAGACTCATGTGGTCCTGGATGCACGCCACCTGCTTCTGCGTGTACAAGTCCCAGACACGCACCGTAGCGTCGTCACTGGCCGACACGAGCGAAAGTCGTGCAGCATCTGGGTGGAACTGCACAAGCGTCACAATGCCTGAGTGGCCACGGAAATTGTGCGTGCAGAAGCCCTTGTCCACGTCGAAGACCTTGACGGTGCGATCGCTGCCTCCCGTAGCCAGCAGAGTGCCCGACGGGTCGAATCCCATTGCCAGCACGGGCGTGTCATGGGCCTTGATGGTGCGGACGCACTTGAAGGTGTCCAGATCCCACACACGCAGCAGCAGGTTGCGGCCGGCCGTCACGAGTTGGTTCTTCTTGCCCGGACGCACGGCGAACACCACGAAGGACTCCTTGGCCTCCTCGTCCTCTACGTCTTGCTGCAACGTGCGCTGCAGCTCTCCAGTCTCTGCGTCGATGATGGCCACGTCGTCGTGCAGCATGCAAGCCATGAGCGCGCGAGGCTCCGCGTCGGCGTTCGTGCGGCCTTTGAAAAGCTCCACTTTGCCTCCTGTGTACACACCCGCGTGCGACTTGACGGTACGCCAGCTCTTGGAGAGCCCCGAGCGGGTCGAGTAGCTGCCGGACGCACCGGCAGAAGCCTGCACCGAGTCCGCGGAGCTGCTCATTATCGTCTAGGGACAGGCGGAAGGTTGCTGTGTGTGTCTTCCAGTAGAATTTGACTGGAGTGGAGGCACAAGCTATTTGGTGTAAACCACATAGTTTATTCCGATGTTCGACAGATGGCTACAAAACATGAAGTTAGAGAGCTCTCCTCTGAAGCTGAAGGTCGGCGCCAGCTTCGAGTCCTGCAATGACGATCATGTTCAAGTTGCTGAAAACTTTTCTCCACTGATATTGCTCGCAATCATGTTGTCTGCCGTCGCGTTCTTATTCCCGAGACTACTGTTGAAGTATTTATGATATCTTCAGACTGAGCTCGCTTGTCCCGTCAGAAGTTCAAACGGGACTTAGAAGTCTTGCTACATTCAACGTTGTAGAGAAATCAACAAGGAGAACGACCTACTTCCGAATCTAAGGCTTCGAACCCACTCCGAACGAACTGGTGGAGTCATGGGGCTCTACTTGAGCTGTTCTTGCAGCTCCGTCTTGGCAGCGTTGGACGACCGACGGCCGCACAAGCTAACCCGCGCACAAATTATGATCGTGAACAAGTACTTTTCAAGCTTCCCGTAAGCTTACTACACAACCTCCACAGTTAGGGACAGAATGACTGCGGCGGCTTTCTGGAACGAAGACTTTGAAGTCGGACCGCCTTCGTCAAGATCAGCTCACAGCGGGAAGTGCAGCAACAACTCGTCGGCCTGCACGCGCATCTCACAGCTCGACGACACGTTTTACTTGTACTTGGGTCACGAATCCCCAGCACTCATGCCCATCTTCCGATCGTCCATGATTGTGTGCAGCAAGGTGCTGGTCCACATTAACGCTGGGCTGCGCACCATCCTTGTAGGCGAGAATATGGTGGAAGCCTGACGCTCACCCATCTGCGCTTGACGTCAAATGGACCACTACGATCCGCTGGGCACCGCTCTGATATTCGCGATGAAAGAGTGTTCTGGAGCACTGTGGACACCTCAAGTAGAAGAAGCCTGGCGCCGACTCTACGCTCACTGCTGCGTCATTCTACTCGATGCCCATCGACGGACGATGGAGCAGTCCAAGGCTCACGAGATGCCCAAGGCAGGGACCAATCCCCACGTTGATGATCTCCAGTCCAACTTACGCCCGCACTCTATCAAGGAAACTCCATCGCACAACAAACCAGGGCCAAATAATATAAACCAGAACCGACCAACAAGTTGCCTTCAAGTTGAAGGTAAGTTGAAGGCTACTGAAATTTTTTGAAATGTAACGCCAAATTTGTATCATTCGTCATTATCTTTGACAACGATGGAGAAGGAGACGCAGGCTGCTGTGAAGGCAGGCGACGTGGCCAAGCTGCAGAAGCTTCTGGACAGCGGCGTCAATCTGGACGTCAAGGACGAGGACGAGCGCACGCCGCTGCATTGGGCCTGCGCCACTGGGTGTCTGGATGTGGCGGAGTTCCTCCTGGAGCACGCACATGCCGCCATGAACGTGCAGGACGACGCCGGATGGACGCCACTCATGAGCGCAGCCTCTGCAGGCCACGGAGACATCGTCGGGCTGCTACTGAGCAAGTGAGGAGAGATTTTGTGCATTCGAAGCTACTAAAATGCTGCAACTTCGTCACTAACTGCGGCAGTTATTCTCGTTGTGCACAGAGGCGCTGATGCGAACCTCGTCAATGAGAACGGACAGATCCCATTGCACTACCACAGAGGTAGGCTAGGTAGACGGTTGGAAGGAGGTGTTGGATGCAAAGGACTGTAGCTGACGGGTGGATTTGTCACGTCGTTGGAGAATAGGACGGCAAGAAATCGCCGAGTTGCTGTTGGACTATACGCGGGATGTCAACCAAGCGGTGCGATGAAGTTTGAAAGCTTTTGCTTTGGCTTGTCGACCTGTAAACTGACTGTATGGCTATGTGCAGGATAATACCGGAAGTACGCCGCTAATGCGCGCACTGGGCGGCAAACCTAGTCCAGGTTAGACTTGTCTAGCTGTAGGCGATCTAAGATTTTTATCAGTCACTGACTAAAATTATGGTATTTTTTGCATGCTACCCCGTGGCTTACAGTGATCATTGCACTTCTGTTTGACCATGGCGCAAAAGTCAATACTCGCGATGTTGGAGGCAACACCCCATTGCACTTAGCAATTCGCGAGGGCTACGAAGGTATTGCACGTTTCTTGCTGGAGAATGGAGCCAACCCGAACGCGAAGAACAATGACGAGGAGCGCTGTGTTGACTTGGCGAAGCCTGCATTCCGCGCAGAAATTCAGATGCTCGTGTCCAAGAAGAAGGGAGGTGGTGACCACCCGTAATCTGGATTCGGTGCTAGTAAGCAAGACCCGAGGATCTCAATGCTAGGAAACAAGTCCTTTATTGAGCGCATTAACGCAGTCTGTCCTCTATGTCTTAAGAAACTCATGTTGTGCTGTTCATCTTCCTTTTGCCCATGCTGCAGACCAGTGTTAGTCGCCGCTGAGGTCGAGATCGGGGATATTGACCAAAATGAGAAGTGAGGCGTGGCAGTAAATCCTTTTCCATGCAGTTTCAGTTTTCTCGTCCCAGTCGTTCGCGCAGGTAAGTCGCATCGCTTGGATGAGCGAGTCCCCCAGAGGGTCAAAGTCGTCTGGTTTCACACCGATCTTAAGATGTACCAGCGCAAGGTTCATCACCTTCTGGACGAGATCCTCTGACGACAAGAGGGACTTCATGCCGCTGCTAATGTGCACAATCACACGGCTCTGGATCTGTACTGATGCTTGGAAGAGGGGCTGCATATGCGGGTAGTTCTCGAAGAGATACTTGTAAAAATTCTCGTAGAGAAGGCCGATCTTGGTGCCGGAGCCGATAGCGTGGTGTGCATCTGTGTGGATATTTTCTTTGAAGACGCGCTCCCAGTGTTCGAATGCTACAAGCCGATCATCGTTGTCGGACGGTTCTGTGATCGGGAAGTTCGGCATGTAACGCTTGATGATGCGGCAGTACTGTTTGGAAAACTTGGGTTGGCCGTGGTGAGCTCCAAAACTAGAGCCGGCGCCCATTGTCGGCTGCTGTTTTGCGTTTGCTTGAGTTCAACAGGTCCAATCGCAAAGTGAATCAATCTGTGACCAGCGAGTTTGTTTCAGAAATGGTCAAGAGGATGGCAGGGGTTAACAGGAAAGTGCGCCGGTATGGAGGACGGATAAGATATCAAGGACACCTTCAACAGCAGATCTAATTCAGCACAAATAAATCTATCGCAAGTGCTAGTGATAGTACTTGTACAGCGAACAGTGCTGGCAGTTGCTGGTCAAGTCGTCCTTGAAACTACACAGCGGTATGTCGCCATTCAAGTTCCGACGCTAAATTCGGTCATCTTAAGGACGTTGAAGTCTGGTGGCGAAAGCTTCAAAGCAAACCTGTCTCAAGATCATTCGTAAGGGTTGAAGGGAGTACAGCATAACTTTGCGACCCGGAAGTTACAACCATAGGCAATCGTGTGGCGTTTGAGTATCATTTTTTTTTCTGTCTGCAAACCCTGCCCGCATAAGTCTGTCTGAGCAACGCCAACGTCAAGACGAGATTGAAACGTGACAAGCATTGCAAGCTTTCTTGTTTGCCAGCAATTCTATTGAGGTGATCGACATCTTCAGTCTAGAAAAAGGTTCCCCCTGATCGCCTGTGTAGAGGTTTCCACAAAACGCCATACGTCACCCTCATCTGAGCAGGAGGTTGAGTCTTCTTTACCTGTTGTTCAGATTCGAGCAATACCACCGGGGCTGGTCTCTTTCTTGGCGTTTTGGTTGGCTGTGCACTGTGTACAACAGCATCGCGGACTTTGTCCTTCTCGCTTTTGCTAGCCGCACCTTTAGCCTTTGCGATATTGACAATTGCAGCCACCAGATCGTGCTGCTCACTCGCGTCAGTAGCTGCGATCTCAGCACTGGCCGCGTTCAAAGCTGCTCGACTTTTCTGGAAGGGATGCTATCATACAGTAGAGCACAAGAATAGCAAGTTAGCCGCCTACAACAAGTACTGCAGCAACCAGATCAGCATAGCATCGTACCTTAGACCGGTTGACCACGAACACGTACGTGACGCAGAGATCAGGCTCAAACTTCTTGGCCTGTGGGTCCGTCGTGCGATGGCGGTAACCAGGGAAGAGACGGATATTAAACTTCCGTCGCTCCTTTATCACGAACCCAGCAGCCTTGGCTTGGTCCTCAATGAACCAGTTGGAGTACGGGGGGCGCGTCTTAAGCGTGACATGTGCTTCTCCATGCACCGTTAGTCGGTCCCGTGCACTCTCGAAGAAGTTTAGCAGCAGCGCTCGGTTGATGTGCACGCGTTGCTGTCCACTGTGTGGGAAATTGAACACAATGTACTGGAAGAAATCCGGGGTCGTCTTCATTCCCGTCCCGGTCTTGACCTGTTGCGGCAACTCAAGCAGCTTGGTGGCGTCCACATCGTGCAACACAAGACCGTGCGCCGACCGCACAGCTGCGATGCACTCCTGAGCGTTCGAGTATTTGCTGCAGACTTTGCTCTCTGAGTCAAAAGAGGTGGCGAGCACTCCACGGCCAGTGCCGCGGTGCTTGACGAGGCCGTGCGAGAAGGAGAAATCACCGTCTCCCAGCACCAACACGGCGTTTTCGGGTGCGTACAGCTGGGTCGATGTCTCCTGCGTGTCGTGGCGTTGCCGTTTCGCACTGCTGGCCGAGCTGTTGCCGCCTCGAGGCTCGGAGAGCCGACGCTTCTGTGACGAGGACTTGCGTGCCATTCTTGCCAGTCAAAATGTGAGTCATATGATAAGTTGCACCATTGACAAATCTAAAGTTGCTGCAAGCAGGAAGAGCAGGACGAATACAAGAGCCAACGAGTCCATTGTCTCCACACTTAACTGCTTATCCACCTGCGCTACGTGTCTCGTGCTGCTGGCTACGTGAACCACACGGTCTTGACGTCGTCGTGGCCGAACATCTTTTTGCACGTAGGGCACTTGCGGTTGCGCGACTTGAGGTTGTTTTCGATGCACTCCTTGCAGAACATGTGGAAGCACTTGGAGATGATCACGTCCTTGCGCCGGTCCTGGCAGACCGAGCAGTTCACGAGCTTTTGCAAGTCACGCAGCTCGAAGCGCTCCAGATCGGTGAGCTCGCCCGTTGAAGTCGCCGACTTGGAATGCTGCAACTGACGCTCCACCTCCTCGATCTTCTTGCGGTAGACATCGCACTTCTCGCACAGCTTCTGCTTCTCCTGCAGCAATTGCTGCTCACGCTGTGACTTCTCCGCGGTCTCGCAGATCTTCTTGGCTACTTCGGCATCTCGTAACGCCTTGCGCTTTTCAGCATCTGAAGCCTCATGCTCTGCTTCAATGGTCTTAACGTGATCCTTCATCTTCTCGAGCTCAATTTCCTTCGCTTGTAGAGATTCCTGTAGCAATGCCAATGCAATAACCACCAGCACTTGTCAGCAAGTGTACATCATAGCTACAGATTCACTAGGAAACCTCGCAAGCGTACCTTAGATGACTCGATGAATGTTTTCTGGTGTTTGTGTACGGTACTCAGAGATGAGACCTGCAGTCGGACAGCAGCTAACTCTTCGAAGCAGTGAGATTTTGCTTGTTCCTCCCTCGCAAGCAACGTGTGAAGCTTCTTGTTGGCGTTGCGTTTCTCCTCAATCTGCTGAATGAACTTCTTCCGACCGTGGCGCAATGACTCCACATCTTTTGCCATCGTATCAATCTCCAGCAGCAAGGCATCATTTTCTTCTCTTGAAGCTTCACTGGAAGCCTTCATATCCTCGATCGTAGCACGTAGCTTCTCTCGATCAGTACTGCATTCGTGATGCTCTTGCCTTTCTTGTTCGAATTTATCCTCCACTTCTGATAATCGCTTCAAGGCGTCTGACAGCTTTTCACCCGCATTTTTCCTATTGGCAGACAACGATTCGTCAGATCTTCAAACTAATAGTGATGTACTTCTTGTAGTCCAATACAATGTACTTCGATGTATTTCGTACATTTCTGCTTGTTTCAGCGTGTTGTACGTCTGCTGCAGCTTTATTTTCTCCTTCTTCAACAGACTCACCTAAAAATCACAACGCAATCAGCGTCAGCTATCGAAAGACACACACAGTCCAGGGATCGAGTTTACAGGAGTAACGACCCTACCTTTTGTGTCAGTGTTTGGGTCTTATGATTATCTGCCGAGGCTTGTGCTCGATCTGCTCGACTCCGTTCACGCTCGATTTGTGCCTTCAAGTTTACGTTTTCACGCATTACTGACTCCAGGTCTGACTTTGCTTCCGTAAGCTTTACGTTCAACACGACAGAATCAATGTCAGTGACAATAACTTACTATCCTTTCTTCAGATAAAACTCCCACCTGATCTCTGTAGGTCGATGCGTTGGAGATCTTTTCTCGTAGGGATACGTTCTTCAGATTCAACTCGTCCATATGCGACTTTGTTTTGCTCATTTCCGCCTGTATTTTTGTGATCTTCTTCTCCCACTTCTCGGTCATGTGGTGCTCGAGATCCTGAGCCATGCAAATAGTACAAAATTGTCATTACGAATCGAATCATGTGCAAGCATGAGTCAATAATCTGCCAAATAAAGTTTCTCCTTCTGTAAGCACAACACGCTACCTTTGCTTTGTGGAGAAGTTTTTTATACTCTTCGTCGCCGTGGGCTTTCTCATCTCGAAGCTGGTTAAGCTTTTCTTCGTGATCTTGAACCAACGCAGCTTCGTCATTTTTCCACTGCCCAAACACAACACATCCACCCAATAGTAAGCTAATAAGTTCCGCATACACTTAAACCGAACGCTACAAGCGCGTACCGCCACTTCCAATGCCTTGAACTTTTCCAGCTCCCGTCTCATTGAATCAAGTTTCTGACGCTCTTGGTACAACTTGGTACTCAATATCCCCATGTTCTCCCTCAAAGTTGCAACAATCTTGGCGTGCTCCTTCTCTTTTTTCGCAAGTGCTTCCTGTTTCACCATTTCAGTACTCGATGATCCTGAGGCAGTTTTCTCACGAGATTTCTCAGTATCTGCGGCTTGCTCACTTTTGATATCACTCTCATTGACATCATCAGTATTTACACCACCCCGTTGCTTCACAAATGCGCTTAAACGGTCATAGTCTCGACAAGCTCGATGGCGCTCTGTTTCCTTGGACTCTACATCTTGTTCGAGTTCAGCTATCCGAGTTTTGCACTGTATCACCACGGAACGTATCACCAGTCAGCCCCAAAAATTCACCCGACACTTTTTCCACTGTCAACGTACCGCCTGTAGCTGGCCCTTAAGATTCAACGTTTCCGCGACTGCTGCCCGTTTATCTTGCAGAATATGCGCATACTCAATAGGTTTCGTCTTGTCTTCAGAAGCGCACCCAACTGCAGCGAGCAGTTTCTGCAGCAACTCCTTCATCTTGTCGCTCTTGTGCTTGAGCTGTTCATGCACCTCCGTCTCCATCTTCGATAAATCATCCGTCTTAATAAATGCGCTGTCGTCGACATCACCATCTGATGGCAATGACACATCAGCGTCTGGCTCCTCTTCCTCTGCGTCTTTAGCCACAGAAATAAACCACTCTGGCAGATTTAACACCAGCTCATCCGCACGAACGCGGACCTGTCCGAAGTCGTCTACTGCCTCTAAAGCTGCCCGCCAGGCCTCCTTCGACGTCTCGTCTGAGACGGCAGAGATGTCTACTGTCTTCACTGCAGCTAGCAGCTCGTCCTGCAGCTGGAACCACTGCCTCCTCAAGCAGCGAAAGGACGCGTCTGTAAACCCTCGGGAGCGATACAACGCCTCGCATTTCTTGGTCAAGTAGGCGATGCGTCGGTTCTTCTCCTTCATGTCGATCTCCAGCGCCTTGTTCTTCTCTCTCACGGCCTCCATAGTGTTGGGGTTGGCTTCGGGCGGCGTGTCGTCCTCGAGTTTGATCTTCTTGGGCGCAGACTCGCCCCCGGACAGCGCCTCGCGCCGCTTCCTGTGGCCCACGCCATTCTCCTGCGCGTGGTCTCCGGTGTCCGCCATGGCTCGGTCTTGTCTCGACAGTCCGAGTCCCTGCTGCCCTCTCCGTCCGCTCGGATCTTCGCTCCCCCCTCTCCTGGTACCAGTAGTATTGAAACTCTCCTTTCTTTCGGGACCTGGTAAACCAACGGTTTTACGGTAAAATGGAGATTAATTTTGACTCTTATTCTGACCTAGAAGCCGAACAGAGCTCGGAGCACCATGAAGCTGAGTGGGAAAATGCTGATGAGCATCGCCGCGGCAATGGCGAAGAGCGCCAGAGTGCGGGATTTGGCTTTGCGGACGATTTTGACCAGACATAGACGTCCAAGCAGCGTCATCACGAAACCTAGAGGCATCAGGAGCTTGGCCAAGTTCAGGTCCAGCTTGCCCCACAGGAAAAAATCGAAGGACGCCACTGCAACGCGCAAACAAGACAGACCGCGTGAGTGAATCAGCTACTGGTGTAGTGTGAGATAATACAACATTGTCAATGGAGCAGAGTACTTACTGCCACTAACAAAGAAAACAGCAGTGGCGGACATGGCTGACACCGCTGCTGGGGAGAAGTTGACTCCGCGTAGTAAGCGCGACGTCGCAACTTCACCGCCAACGCCAAACGCTCCTGCGATCGCTCCAATTCCCAGTAGATGAAGAGGCATCTTCTTGATCGAGTCGGGTGACCACTGTGCAACGACCACACGCAACCGCGTACTATGATTAAATGTGATCAAGTTGACGGTGAAGACGAGGAACCTCTTACCTGGACTTCATTCGGCGCGAGGATGAATCGTGGATTCTGCTGTCTCTGGTACGTCGCCACAACGTCTTTCATCTGGTAGTGCGAGACGACCGAGAGGAAGATAAACGGCAGCATCGAGACGATCAAGAAGAAGAAGGACGTGGGAGGGATTCCGAGTGGGCTGGGGAAGTACTTCCCACCCAGGAGCGCTGTAAGCAGCACCGTGGCAGCGAAGAGACCAAAGTTGATCCCCAACTTGCGCCAAGGAAGGTTGGCCTTGTACTGGAACCCGCCATCGTCGTCCTGACGTTTTGACGTAACGGATAAGTATTCACAAGTTAGTCAACAATTGGTCCTTGGTGTGAGTACCAATGTTTCAGCTAATAAAGCAGCGTAGCGCACCTGAAAGCTCGTGGATGGCGCACCAAGTAACGAAACCGATTCACTGCTGCTGCACCATCGCCAGCCCTCTTCGTGGCCGACAGTACGCGTTTTCTTAAATGTTTTCTTGCCAATGTACGCCAGGTACACGATCAGTGCAATGATAAGCAGCCAAGTGGAGAACCACGAGATCATCGACGCTCCAAACCCAGCTCCCACTGCATGAACGAGAACATGATGCACGGTTAATCAATAGCACGAAGACCAGTCTGTCCTCATATCAATCTCTTACTGAGTAGCATGGGCTGCATCATCAGTATAAAGTCCCAGTTGATCAGCGAGAAGTTCGAGTTAATCGGCTTCTTCCAGAGGTTCAAAAACAAGTCACCAACAGCTATAGAGCAGCAAATATTCCAGCGAAACATCGTTAAAAAGCTTCAAGTATTGCACGCCACCAGCATCGCCAAGTAACAATCCCACCTCCCCCGAAAATGGTAATGCTCGCTAGCGGAATGGCCTCCTAAACGGTCAGTCCAAAGCACAACGATAAGAACATTGTCTCTACCATGCAACAAAGCTCCACTGTCACGTACATCCGGCCCCAGCTTCAGCACCAAAATGTACACGGCATCCAACACTGCCCCGCCGCCGGTCTTGGCCCCTGATGCGATGAGCACCACCAGTGCAGCCAACAGAATACCGAGCAGCAGATGAGGTCTCTCCATGTTGCGCAACACTTCGCGCGGCACGTAGGGCTCGTCCTCCGGCGGGAACGTCGGGACGGGGCCAAACTTCACGGGCCCTTCTTCCCCTTCCGGAGGCTGTGCTGCCGCCAACGTCGCAGCGAGCGCCAGCGCTGCCATGCCGCGCACGAGATCTCCTTGACGGCCCATCGCGTTCCCGTTCTCTTACTTGAAGCGGTAAATCTAAAAGTGACGAGAGATGTATTAACTACGTTTTTGATTGGACGTGTACTTGTCTAAAATGATTTGATTGGTTGAAAATATTATTTTGACTTTTGTTAATGTAAATATCTGGAGTTGCTCAGGCGAGCAGGGCTCGCACGCTTTCGATGCTCATGGCGACAGCACTGATTAGGACAATGAAGGCCATCGAAAAGACCACTAGTGAGGGACACTGATAGTAGCGGACGACCTTCAGCAGACACGTGTGGCCAATGTATGTGGTAAAAAAGCCCATGGGTAGCATGAGCTGGGCGAGGTGGAGATCCATTTTCCCCAGCATCAGGTAGTTGAATGATGACACTGCAATCGACACGTCACACACAGCAGTCAGCACATGGCAGTAGATGAAAGGAATCGAGTACGCTACAAACTTACTCCCGCTGGAGAAGAGCACAGTCGCAGCCGTCATGGCTGAAGCGGCTGAGGGGTCAATGCCCACCTCGAGGAGCAGCGGTCCGTTGATAATGCCTCCGCCGATGCCGAACATGCCGGAGACTGCTCCAGCCGTGAGCGAGAACATGGAGAAGAACCGGATTGACGACAGTGTCCACTGCAATCAACGACAATAAAAGTAAGTGAGACGACTGCTGTAAGTGACCGATCTGATGCCATCGCTGTCCTTTACCTTGATTTCGTGAGATTCGAACTCGTATCCGGGGCTCTGCTGCTTCTCGAACGTGGCCCCTAGGTTTTTCAGCGAGAAGTAGCTGATTCCGATGAGGAAGACATAGGGCAGCGCCACGAGCACCGGGTACAGCGCTGACGACGCATCGATGCCCACCGGACTGTCAAAATTCTTTCCTCCTCGGAGGATTCTCATCGCGGCAATGACCACGAACAGACCACCGAGTGTGACAAGCTTCCGCCATGGTACATCGGCACGGGGCACCACCCTCGGTCTGCTGTGGGACTTCATGGAGTCGACAGAGGAAGAGTCGACGCCAAGGAGAGACGTCATCTCGGGCGAGACGCCGCACTGCCAGCACTCTTGTTGGCGGGCGCTGATTGCTTTCTGCAGGGTCCGTGTGCCGGTAACGCTCAGCACCAACACCAACAGTACAGACAGGAGCCACGTGGGTATGATCGTGTTGAGGTAGGTGCCGCAGGTCGCTCCCACTGTGAATAATCACACCAACAAGTTTCAGTCAGCACCAGATATATCATTCCGCCAGTAGCCACCAGTAGCGACTGAAGATAGGAAGGGAGACGTACACAAGAGAAGCGGCTGCATGACCAGGATGACATCCCAGTCGATGAGCGGCTTGGTCGAGTTGTCCCGAGTGCGGCGCAAGTTCATGAAGAAGTTACCAATTGCTGGAAGATAGGCATGGTACGTATGTACGTGAGATCAGGAACGATCAGACGAAGGGGATACTAAAACTGTTGTTCACACACCTCCTCCGAGAATCGTGATGCTGGAGAGAGGAATGGCGGTCTGTTGTGTTTGACAAGAGACCACGTTATTCAGTGTCAGTTAACAACACGTTATTAGCCGTTCTGTAGGTATCGCACCTTGGCACTTAGACCCATGATGAGGATGTAGATCGGGTCCAACACACCTCCGCCGCCTGTGCCTCCTCCAGCGGCGACAAAGATGACCAGCGCCGCCAACGCCATGCCGAGGACCTCCCGCTGCGCCAAGCCGACGGACGCATCGATTTCTGGGATGACAGCTTCGTCTGCTGGTGAAGGCACGGCCACTGCCGGCTCAGTGCGCAGCGTTTGCGCGTGCACGGCAACAAGAGCCAGCGCCACCAAGTTCAACAGCAGGGCGGTGGTGCCTGCTCGCTTCGGTAGTCCAAGTCGCCGCTGCATTTTCTAGGTCGGATTGCTTTATCGACGCGAAACTCCACCGCGTCCACACGCGGCAAGTCCAGAAGTGGGCATGAACAGCACCAACAAAGGCAACACCAACAGCAACGATGCATGAATCTTGAGCCTATTGTCATCGTCGCGCACGGCCAATCAAATAGGAGACTGCGGCCTAGTCACAACCGTCCTGCTGAGAAACATCGCTTGGGGACTGGTGTAAAAACGGGTGCGGCGATTCGGCCTGATAACGCTCCAATCGCATGCCAACTTCAACACCAGGATCCTGCAGGTTCGCGTTTTGAATTGCGCGCGCCTAGCACCGGAACGCGCTTGCAACTTGCGGGTTTGTCTGCAGCTACTTCCTCGCCAGGCCAGTCACTGGTTGGCAGCCACCACGCCGAGGCTGTATTCGTGTCCATCGCGACATGCTCAGCTACTAGTAGTAGCCTACTACCCCCATGGTTAGTTGGGTGACTGGGCGGCAGAGCGTTTTGCAACGGCAGTGCTGCCAAATCGGCGCGCTGGAGACCGCGGTGTCACAGTCGGCGAGAGCACGCATCACCTTGGCAGTATCTAAAGTTATCATTGTGAGTCACCACCGCCGTACAATTTAGGATACCCAGCTGCTACTTTTGCTGTTTGTGGCACAAGTTGTGAGACGGATCAAGCTTTTAACGTTAGCTCGTACCATCACGACAGGTGACCGATGCGAGCCTGGAGACCGGTTGGCTGGTAAATTGTCTAGAAATTTTCTAGAATTCAATTGCTACACTTGAAAGTCGAGGTAGCACCACTTACGAAATGAAACGTGCTGGTTGCACAGCTGAGATCGGCATCAACTACTGAAGACAGCACGGGATAGAGGGACCTGTGCTCTCCTCCTCACTGGCAAGAGATAGTTGGGAACGGGATGTCGGCAAATGAGAAGTCGTCGTTGAGCTCCACTGCAAAACAGACGGCAAGCCGGCCGTACTTTGCCGAGTTCGTCCACCCGGGATACTCCGATCGAAGCACAATAGACACACAGTCGCCTAGCTTAACATGCTGCAGCAGGCCGGTGGAGCTGTCAAAGTATTTGCGGTGGTAGCGGAAGTTCCTACCCGCACGGAGGTTCGGGCAGAATGGCACGCGTGCCGTCTCCATGCTCTCCCCCTCCGCGCTGATCGACTTCACCGCCACTTCACACCAGGAGCTCGATTCGCGATACGTTCCATTAAATTCTCGCTGGTCTGTGGCCCAGCCCTGGTCCTTCGACACGCAGTCCGCTACTAGCAGCGAGCACTTGCTCACGTCCACTCCGGGGGGAACTTCCAGTTCTTCTGCAGTCGGTAGCTGCAGCTGCAAATAGTCTTCGTTCATATCACTGCGTCCGCGGCGGAACTCCACTGTCTCGGCCTGGAAGGCCAACAGCACGCCCGCAAACTCGAGAATGTTGTTCACCACGTCCACTGGGAACTGGTGCTGCGCCACGACGGACGCGATGTACAAGATCTCGCCCATCGTGCGCGGCTGAATGGCGGATTGCTGCTCCTCCAGCGTCATCAAACGCGGGTCACTGACCGAGAAGATGGCGTCGTCCACGAGGAACACGCCCTCGTCCATGCCAGACGCCACCATGCTTGCTGCGCTTCGTCTACTGTACTTCGTTGCTTGGTATGATTTCTCTGACACCGCTTCTTCGAAACCCCGAAACCCAATTTAAACCAATCATGGGACGCTGAAGTGGTCGAGACATCACCACGCGCTCGCTGCTGTGAATGCCCTTTGTGAATGCAATCCAGGTTGCTAACGTTAATTAGGATACTTGTCTATGGCTGCTGCATGTCATCCATCACCTAGCTGTAACGCTGAAGGAATGGCAAACGTCGCGCTATTAATGAAGTGTTGATGTTGAGGTGTGCTCGACCGTCGAGATACGGCAACCAAATCTGTTTGCCAGCGAGATAGAGCTGCAGCATAAGGCTTGCTCACGACGAGAGCAATGAAGACTTACGCCTTATAAGCATGAGTCATCTATAGACTATCGCATGCCTCGCACTTGCCGGTGAACTTGCCGCAGCAGAATCAGAAATCCCTTTCAAACTTAATTGAACACCAAACCGCGTCTTTGAAAGGTCGGAAGAAGGATTCTCAGGCGATAGGCACAGGTAGGCACGCAGGCACAAGTGGGTTAGTCCTTCGGACGATGCAACGCAAGGAGAAGGACGCGCGCAAGCCGCGCCCGCAGCAGCTCGTGTTCTCCACCAAGAAGGTGGGGCGTAAGGCCAAGGTGCGTCAGCAACAGCAGCAACAGCAGCCGTCGTCAGCGGAGGGCGCAAAGTCTGCCACGCAGCATCAACATGAGACCAGCGCCCCGTCCCACGACGCCCAAGAGCGAGCACGGCACCGCTCGAGTCGCAGCCATGGCCACAGCCACTCCGTGAAGCGCATGCGGCCGTCGCGTGCGCTACTGCAGGGCGACCACGCGACGGTGGCGCAGTGCGTGCGAGCGATGGTGGAGCGCAAGACGGACGCCGCGCTGCTCGTGGATAGGAACGGACTGCTCACAGGCATCCTCACGGACAGAGATGTCGCGGTGAAGGTGGTAGCGGTGGGCAGAGACCCCAATAGGACATTGGCGCACGAAGTCATGACACCCGACCCGTCGTGCGTGTCAGCTAATGCCAGTGCTATTGACGCACTGAAGACAATGATTTCAGGACAGTTCCGCCACTTGCCGGTGACGGACAATGATAAAGGTGGGGAGAGGCGAAGGAGCATAGGGGAATGGCAGTGGTGGTATGTGTCGGCTTATATCTGTGTGTGTTTGTGATTGAAGCAGTGGTGGGCATTCTGGACATCGCCAAGTGTCTTTACGAAGCCATCGCAAAGCTGGAGCATGCGTACCGAAAATCATCCGACCGACTCGAAGAGACGGTGAAAAAGGTATTATCATGCAAAACTTGGATTAGAGCATGTTGAGGTTTCTGAGATTGGTGATGTTGTTGGTGAATGTTAGCTACAAGACAGTTTGTCCGGATCGACAGAAGCTAATTTATTCGAGTCCTTGCGGCAGAAGGTAGAGGATTGAGTGCGCCCTCTGGTGTAGGTATCAATATTTTGACACCTTGTTGTGTGTTTTGTTGCAGCTCTTTCTACCGACACTATCGGCAATTATCATGCAAGGCTCCGAGGTGCCAGTTTTGGGTCCGATGTCATCAGCTATGGACGCAGCACGCTTGATGCTAATACAAAAGACTAGCGCTGTTATGGTTTGCGATGAAGCAGATCAGACTGTGGGTATTTTCACGTCGAAGGATTTGATGCGGCGCGTTGTCGCTTTGTCACTGGAGCCCAGTCAATGCTTGCTTTCCAGTGTGATGACACCAGACCCTCTAACAGCTACGCTGGGAACGACCATCTTGGAGACGCTCCATTCGATGCACAATGGGAAGTTTCTGCATGTTCCCGTGTTTGACAATGGTAAAAAGCTGGTGGGCATCGTAGACGTGCTACAAGTTACGCATGGTGTCGTTCAGCAAATGGGCACCTTTCAGAGCGTGAAAAGTGAAAGCGTGCAGCCGTTGTGGGATCAATTTCGCAGCAGCTTGAAAAATGCAAACGACTCAACCGAGCATGAAGAGGAAGTCGAGGATGATGAATCGAACGTGGGTGTCGACGATCCGGACGCAGATGGCGTCGACATTGTGTCTTTAGTGGGGCGCCAGTCCTGGAGTGATTTTCAGTCGTCAACCGGAACAAGTGGCACAGGCGACCCAGCGCTGCCAGATGAAAACCCACTGAACGAAGCGGAGCAAGCACCTGACGTGTTTGTTTACAAGCTTGCCGATTGCTACGGCAACAACCACCGATTTACGAGCTCTGCTGAGTCAGTGAAGGATCTTCTTGTGGATGTCCAGAACCGACTGGGCGACAATACTATCCGCCGAATTCTTTATGTCGATGACGAAGGCGACCACGTACGTTTCAGGTGACTTCGCTCTGCAATTCCTTATGACTAACCATCGGTGTGTGCTTCGAATTAATGCAGATTCTGCTGTCCGAAGATTCGGATTTGAAGGATGCCGTGAATCGAGCACGCACCTGGGGCAACAAGTACATCCGTCTAATGATCCCCCACTATCGCCTGGCTGTACGCCGAGCGTTAGCGCACAACACAGATACGTCGATCGGTATGGTCGTATATGCCGCTGCTGTAGCCGCCCTTGCTGGTGCATCGTTCTTCCTGAGCAGGCGGAAGTGACATTATGATCGCAAAGACGTGAACGAATGTTTTTGTATTGGTGTGCATCGTGGCGCAGTTTACTGCAGTTTGGTTGAGGTGACTAGGTCCCGAGATGAATCAATGAAGTTTTTATTACGTGAAACAAAATCCACAGCCTTGAATAAATATGAGCTGCCTAAAGAAAAAAATACTAATCAAACCAAGCAATTGAAATGACCTCCATGACAAAGCGGCTTTCGAAGTGGGCTGCATCTGGTGAGGCTCATTGGGGTGTACAGAAAAACGATTCAAGTAGTGACACGTGAGACCGCAGCCGAAATGTGCATCACACTGAAGAGCGACAGCAGCACGATCGACTTCCATGAGAAGAACTGCGGGAAGTAGTACAATAGCGTCCAGAGACCGTAGAGGAAGACGCCTGTGAGGACCAGGAGCGAATTTTGCGGATTCAAGGCCTTGAGGTTTGTCTGCAGCACTGTCTGCGGATGGGGCGCTGTCGCTGCATGCAACCATTACACAATACATTCAAAACATTAATTTCCATATGGTCCAGAACATGAGAGAAAAACTATCCCTGCCAACACTTACGCGCATCAGTGATGACGCTGTGGATCACACCGTTCTCTTCGATGCCGTATTCGCCCATGGTGCGACTGGGGAGTAGCAACATGCCCATGTAAATGAGCCTGATCTTCTTGCCATTGGCAAGCTCTTCTGCAAAGAGCTGCAACGGTAAATAGCTCAGAATAAGGCGAAAGCACTGTTGCACCCGATCTCGCTGAAGACGCTACTCACCTTGTCGACAAAGTCATCGACTAGTTGTGTGGCTTTGAACCACGCTGGTCGAATCTCTTCGCCTTGTCGCAAGCGAATGGGCAGGAAGCCCTCTGGGACCTCGTGCCTTGCTGCTCCGACGACCGCTTCCTCCTCGTGCTCCGACCCCTCCGATTTCTATATAGGCAAACAGGAGTCCACGAGTCAAAATAAAGGACCGACACACATTTTGCCCAACTAAATTGCTGTTTCTGCACCGCTTCGCTTTTCACCGACGCGACAATTCTGCGAGTTCAACGTAGCAGAACAACAAGCAATTGGCTTCTTAGTCTCCGGTTTCGACCATCAAAGAGACATTTCACGCCACGTACTCTGCCTCGTCGTTCACAAGCGCCCACTCATCGTGTAGAGCGGAAGGAGCTGAACCTGGCGAGTCCATCGGGCTGGCTTAAACGAGAGAGGTGTGGACGGAGCGAGAATCTCTACTGACGCTTCTTTAGTTTATGGCGGGATGGGACGCAAAGACCAAAATTTGAATCGACACAAAAGACCAAATTCGACGAACTTCAACGTCAACTGACCTATTTCCCGCTAGTAAAATGTACATGCACAACGAAGGCGGTGAAGGAAGCGAGCAACGTGACCCGATTTGAGTGTGGCTATCATGACAATAGCTTCAATGTCGTCCAACCGCTGTCAATGAAGTGTGGAAGCAACGCGCTCTGCCCGATGCTATCAAGAAGTGGTGAAAAGCAAGATTGGCGACCTAGTCATGATCAGTGATATGTTCAGGACTGGGTTGTGCTTTCTAATAACCACAGCATCAACGACATTTATCAGCTACGCCACACGCCGTCTTCAAAACCCCTGAGCACTGCATCATGCACGAAGTTTACTTTTTGTAGCAGAGAACCGCTGACTCAATATTAGTCTGCCTTCTTTCCATATATAGGATATGTTTTTAAAACGAGGTGTATGTGAAGCACACTTTAGCATTTTCATTTGTAACAATATATGAAGAATGACTAAGGCGGTATCGTCACCCTTGGATAAAAACATGAACGGGCGTACCAGGTACGGTACCTATCTGACTCCGCATTCGACAATCAAAATATCCGTGAAGATGGCAGCTCTTTTAGAACGCACGCAAAAGCTGCGCCTGAACATCGAGGCGCTGATCCGCCGCGACACCTCCAAGCGCTCGCTGGCCGTGGACGAGCGCGCTTTGCGTCGCCGCGTAGACGACTACTACCTTCCCATGTTTCGCTGGACGACGGAGGTCGTGGAGGCCGCGCAGAAGAGGCAAGGTGACGCCAAACGCTGCGTCTGCATCGGCCTGAGCTGCCCGCAAGGCGGAGGCAAGACCACGGCCTCCGTGTACATGCAGGAGGCGCTGGCGCTCATGGGCAAGAAGTGCGCCGTCATGTCGCTGGACGACGTGTACTGGAGGTACGACCAACAACTGGCCCTCGCGAAGGCCAACCCAGGCAACCCGCTGCTTCAGGTGCGTTGTGTGCAATGAGCTTAGTCGATTTTTGTAGGAGTGAACTCACGTTGCAATGACTTGCTGCAACGCTGCAGTACCGCGGCAACCCAGGCACGATGGACGTACCGTTTCTGATGGACTTGGTTCGCGAGTGCAAGACCTCCACTGAAGAGATTGCTTTGCCTCGCTACGACAAGTCGCAGCACAACGGCCGTGGCGACCGTGCGCCTCTGTCTGAGTGGGACCGCAAGCAAGGTGGGAAACAACAGAAATCGATAATTTGATAGTGGCTAGTCTTATTAATGCCAGTGTGGTTATTGCATACAGGCCCACTGGACGTACTGCTGATTGAGGGCTGGTGCATGGGCTTCCAAGCGATCGACAATTCCAGCTCCGAGCTGAGGTACGGGCACTCAAAGCTGCAGTTGTGGTTCTATCTACATTGGGATCTACCTAGACTGACAATCACGTTGTTACAGTGAGCACATGAAGGCCGTGAACAAGGAGCTGCGCACCTTTGCCAAGTTCTACGAGGAACTGGACGGCCTCGTCGTGATTAAGATTGACAACCTGGACTGGGTCTACGAGTACGTTCTCACTGCTATTTCGGTAGTTTGTATTAGCATTGCATCTCTAGGTTTGAGTCTAACTGATACATGTATTGAGCAGGTGGCGCGAGCAGCCGGAGCAGCTCCTGCGGGAAGCCAAGAAACCAGCCATGACCCCCGACGAGGTGCGCGACTTCGTGGACCGCTTCATGCCAGCGTACAAGACGTACCTTAAGGGGCTCTACGCCGACCCGAAGGACTCGACGTCGCCCTTGGCCACGGTGCCGCGCCTCATTTTCTCCATCACGGCGGCCCGGGAACCAGCGGCAAAGCCAGTGGAGTTCAACTTCACATCCGAAGCGCTGAAAGATTAGCTCCCAGCTCAGATAGAGTCCGATCTCAGGAAAAAGTGACCGGCTTTCATTTCACCCATGCATCGCTTCGCGTCTCGGGTTTTATGTGTGAAATATTGTGTTTTCCTTCGTTCATTTTCAAAATCAAGTCTGACGCAAGGTTTATTTCATTTTTACGAAACCACCCATATTAGAAAAGCCCAATAAAACGTGCTTGGTGAATCGGGAGCCTGTCAGATTCGATTCCTACCTTCCATCGCCTTCGGCACGACCACCAGCGCTTCTTGCACACACACGAGCCCATGGAGCGGTACCAGAAGCTGGAGAAGATTGGCGAAGGCACGTATGGCGTGGTGTACAAGGCCAAGGACCGCGTTACGGGCGAGGTGATCGCGCTCAAGAAGATCCGCCTAGAGGCCGAGGACGAGGGCATCCCCAGCACGGCCATCCGCGAGATCTCACTGCTCAAGGAGCTGCAGCACTGCAACATCGTGCGTCTGTACAACATCGTGCACACGGAGCGGAAGCTCACGCTTGTTTTCGAGTACCTGGACCAAGACCTGAAGAAGTACCTGGACGTGTGCGAGAAGGGTCTGGAGAAGCCCATTCTCAAATCATTCCTGTACCAGCTACTGCGCGGCATCGCGTACTGCCACCAGCATCGAGTGCTGCATCGGTGCGTCTCCTGCTTTTTTGCACTTTTGTCTTCGGTCTGAGGCGATGAGTGCTCAATGAAAGCAATGGAAATGAGAATGTTCACCAATACCACTTACCACTCACTGCATCGTGTCGTGTGTCAATAGTGATCTGAAACCGCAGAACCTGCTGATCAACCGCGAAGGAGAACTCAAGCTTGGTGACTTTGGCCTGGCACGTGCTTTCGGCATCCCTGTGAGAAGCTACACACACGAGGTCGTGACGCTTTGGTACCGCGCGCCTGACGTCCTCATGGGGTCACGGTACGTTCCGCCACTCGCGTTTTCTTTTGCTTGCAGGCGCGATGACAATTCTCTTTTTGTTATGATACACTGATCGATCTTGACATGGTCCACCTTGATAGAAAATACTCGACGCCGGTTGATATTTGGAGTGTGGGCTGCATCTTCGCTGAGATGGCCAACGGTGGCCCGCTGTTCGCAGGCACGTCGGAGGCTGACCAGCTCGACCGCATCTTCCGTCTGCTGGGCACACCTACGGTCGAGATTTTCCCGGCCATCGTGGATCTCCCGGACTATAGAGTGCGAACATACTTCACTCCATTTCTTCCTGCCTCGACACCATTCATCTAACTATATTGTGCCAATGTGTTTCCGCTTACAGCGAGACTTCCCTGTGTACCCGACACCGGAAAATTTGGCGCACCTTGTGCCAACGCTGGACGCGGACGGCGTGGATTTGCTAGAGCAGATGCTTCAGTACGACCCCGCAAAGCGAATCACTGCGGCTGATGCTATGGTCCACCCGTATTTTAGCGACTTGTCCCCTGCGCTTACTGAGAACCAATGAAGCGAGGATTGGCAGCCACAACTAGTACAAGAATGAATAGTGCTAACACCAAGGAAGCTGGTGAATGGGCAGCATCCTCCTAGAGAATGAGTGTCCTTGATAATGCAGCTGGTAAATTTGGAGAATCTGTCATGTGAAGAGACGCAAAGGACTATCACAGGGTGAAGGATGAAGCAACGCGCTCGGCAGGTATTGGTGCTTCTTCTCCTATATATTTTGTTTGCTCCAGGTGCTGCCAATGTCAATGATCTGTGGGTCAAGTGTGTTCGGAATACGCCAAGATCTTTCACGCAGTCTCAGCAAGCGCAATTGTGCGCCTCTAGGCGCTTAGGTAGCCTCAATCACCAAGATCCAATGACACCCGGTCAATGTGCTAAATTGGCTCTGGGAGGGAGACCATTGCAGTCCGCAAAGTTTGGTTCACGAGTTGAAGTGCTACGAGCTGCCTCAATCATCCAGCTCTGCTCAGGAACACAGAATACAGGGCCTGCGAAATGCTGGCTCACGGTTCCCGCTCAAATGCGGCAACAAATGCTCGTAGCGCTTGCCTCCACAATGTCGAGAATTGAAATGGAGATGGATTCTGAAGCAGCTGCAATGCCGCTGGTCCAAACTTGCCGACGCGCCCAAGATGATCGTCCAGCCAAATGTTTGCTACTCTGGTTTGAGATGAGCAAAACTCTTCGAAAACAAGTTGCTCACGACATGCTCCAGGTTGCTGTTGCAGTCTGCAAAGAGTTTGGGGGTGAAGTGTCAGCTCTAAAGCAATGCGTAAAGCAGACTACACCCCATTTGAGAATCGGTATCGGATCTGAAATTAGCGTTCTGCAGCTTTGCCGAAGTATTGGTGATGGTGCGAATCTGCTTGCTGTGGTAGAGTGTGCCTCCACGCTCGGTAGAAGACGCGTTGCCCCCGACACTATCGCTCAACTTTGTGCTGGAACCTCTGGCGTGGTCCAACCTCATGCTTGTTTCTTGGAAGCTCAACAGAAACTCCGCTGGATGGATCATGATGCGCAGATATTATTATGTAAGGACGCTGCTGCCCACGCTGCACGTGCCCCGATAGATTGCGCCTTGGAAATGAAGAGCCCAGCACAAACGCTACGCTCGTCCGGGCCATCTTTTTCATCGACTCCAGAATTCCGTTTGCTTGTGGCCAACTTGTGTCACGGCGCTACAAATACCACTACTGTGGTTGAATGTGTGCGACGTCTTCCAGTACGCGCTTTCACGGCTCATCAAGCCCTTCGGCTTTGTGCGGCCTCCACGATGCCTACCGAATATCCTGAAAATCGAGGTTCCGTTTCACTTTACCCTACGAGCTGCGCTTCTCAGGCTCGGCTACTTTTACAGCGAGCAGTGTTGGTAGATGGTTCAAACGACCTGGACATGTCTGCATCTGCAGCTGCAGCTGCTGTTCATGTTTGCGAGCAAGCCACGTCAGACGCACCCAGCAAATGTCTAGTAGCTACGCAGCACGACCAAGCGCTTTCTGCCAAATTTCGGGTGCAGCTCTGTCAGCAGTCAACGTCCGATTCACCGCAACAATGCGTGCATTTACTTCGTAAATTCGTAAATGCGCGGCGAATGGATATTTACGATACTGTGATGGTTTGCCGCCAAGCTGAGTCACTAGGCCCGGCAGAATGTGTGGCGGAGCTGTTTAAAACCACCGCCTCAGTGCCAGGAACGATAGCCGCTCAACTTTGTCACGTTGCGAAAAACATGGAGCCTGCTCGTTGCTTCATCGCTTCTCCATCTTTCTACGACGATGAGTTGAAAGTATCACTTTGCATCGAAGCTGAGAACTCGGCTCCAGCATCGTGTGTGGAGTCGGTGATCACTCGTTTTGGGAATCAGCCGTCCATGAAGGTAGCATTGTGTCGAGGTGCATCCACAACCGCGCCGGCGGCTTGTGCCATCGAGGCTCCTTTTGGCATGGATGAAGCGAACGTAATTGTGCTATGTCGATCGGCTGTGGATATTGCACCTGCGAGGTGTGCGCAGGAAGTACCGACGTCATTGGGTGTGTCCTGGCACCGAATGGCCCAAGTATGTGCTGGTGCTAAATCAACAACTCCAGGGCGTTGTTTGGCGCACCATATCCGCCATTCCCGTTTGCATATTCGCGCTATAGATGACAATCAAATCGTGAGCGAGTGTCGAATAGCAGTAGCGCAACCTGCAGCTTTGGGGATTGCTCAGGCGTCGTACAATTGCCCAGAACTTCGACCCATGTGCCCTTTGCAGCTCGTGTTGAACGTGCTGGATCAATATGGTAATCCCATGGTAGAGGGTTACCACCAGATCCGCGGCACCAATGTTATTTACGCGAGTACTGCATTTCCTGGGAATCGCAGGCAACCAGCACTGCAAGGGCCGTCGTATGCCACGATCACCAACGGTTCCGCCACCTTCTCGAATCTGTTTTTTACTGGAGCTGGAGAATTCACACTTACGTTTCGTGCTGGAGAGGGTATTACTGAAGAAGTTGCGCGCGTACTCGTTTATCCTGACCATGCTGCGGATGCTTTACGGTCTCGTTGTGACGAGCTGTTCACACGCTTTCAGTGCAGCGCTCAGTCTCCTCCGTATCTCAAACTTGACTATCAGGGCCATGATGTACAAGCGCTGCTTCTGCCACGTCAGTTCCAACTCAGCGCGATCTCTTGTGGCCAGTACTGGGTTGGCAACATTGGTGGCCTCGTCTTTAGTGGTTTCTCCACTCCCACCTACTTGCTCTACACGCTCCCACGTCCGCTCTACGATCTGTTCACGTGCGTAGCTCTCTTCTCGCTTGCCATGTCTCTGTTCTTCATCAGTACTGATAGCTTTATGATATTTATGACAGGAACATGGACGTCCCGCGTGCGGACATGAGTGCTTGGGCGATGTTAGGCCTGAACGAAGGCGAGACGAACCGCGTCGCCATCCGCCGCGCCTACCACCGGCGGTCGCTGGAGTGGCACCCGGACAAGTGGCACGCACTGGCGGCCGTGTTGACTCCAGCATGGCAACAGGAGCTGGGTGGAGTCTACGCACTCGTCTCCCAGGCCTACGACCAGCTCGCGCGGGCAAGTGCACGCACTTCAAGTGCTAGTTAAACACCTCAACTTCATCACGAAATATACTGATTTAGGTTTGCATCAATCCAATCAGCGATCTCCGATCGGACCAGATGGTGACACTATCGCCGGTTCGAGCACACAATAGGAAGAAGGCAAGCTCGATGCAGGACGCGTTGCTGGCGATTCTCCGCGGCGTCCGCAATGGGTCGTTCTACGGCACGAAGGTGCGCGCCCCACACGGTATGCCGCCCGCCTTGTGCCTTGCCTCCTCTCTGTGTGCTTGAATAGTGTTGACGACAGCTCTTGTGCTTGGTCAGCGATGGTGATGATCTTTCTCTTCCAAAAAGGCTCCATCCACCAGAAGCTCCGCGGTGTTGTACGACTGACATTCGAGCACAGTAAGAATCTGGCGCTGTTCGTGGGCGTGTACAAGGCGGTGCTGGCGGTGCTACGCGCACATCAGCAGCATGCTATGGGGCAGCACGTGACCACGGATGTGGGGAAGCCCGGTGCGCACTGGCACGCGGCTGTGGCTGGCGGCATCGGCGGCTACTTGGTGTGGGGTCGCTACTCGGGCGTGAACTACCAAATCGTCATGTACTTGATGTCGCGCGCGCTCATCAGCTTGGTGCGCGTGCTGGCGGCCAAGGGCTACCAGCCGTTCGCACAGCACCGCTTCAAGCACGTGTACCCACTGCTGGCGACTGTGGTCTGGGCGGGCGTCATGTGGCTCTACGAGAACGAGCCCCACACGCTGCACCCGTCGCTGCTCAAGAGCATGCAGTTCCTCTACGATGAGTCGTGTCGCTGGAAGGACGGCGTCGTGGACTTCCTCCCGTCGCCAGCGACGACCGCTGTCTTTTTGCTAACATGGCTGCGGATCTAATAGCGACGTGCAGATCGTCCCAGTGTTGCGACGTTGCCCAGCGACGAATTTCTTCGCAGAGATCGTCGCAGTGGCTACTCGACTCGTCTCCATGGCTGATAATAGCTTTAAAACGCAGGGACGCCCCATGTTTCTTGAAAGAAATACTGCTGAGTGCGTGTGTATTGACCGCCTTCCGCGCTTTTGACATGGGAATTAGAATGTGGAGACTTCACTAGAGATCGTCGCACTTACATGTACTGAGCAGTGTCGATTGCTCGTGGATGGCCGTTTTGCCATTCCGCTGCGCAAGTGGCACTTGAAGTGCAGACCATTGCATGGTCCATCCTTCATTCCACATGGATATGCGAGTGATAGGCGGTTGACTTCAAAAGTCGCACCGCAATTTTTATTGAGGTCAGTAATCAGAGGCCGTTTTAATGAGATTATTTAATGTGCATTGACTCCAAAAGTCACTACACTGAGGTGTGATACCTGTGGGTTTGGGTTTTGAATTTGTAATTCAAAGTAGTACATGTACTGGTCTGCTGCTGTCCTTCTCGGCCATCAGCGACTAATACATGTACTTCGAAGTACTACAAGTTCACGTGGACGTGGAACGTGTCGCGAACGAACTAATTTTGAGACAATTTCTTCTTTTTCGAGCCCCTTCGATGAATACTTCAAAGTACTAAACAAGGACCTGTATTTACTAATATATTCTATCACTTACCACTAATTATCAACAGAGGCTTTTACAGCGAGTATAGTCCTTCAGCAACCGATATCCTGCTGTATTTAGTACATGGTTATCCGCGGGCGGTATTGACTGCTTGGCTAATTCCCTCATACAAACCACAAGTATAGGCGAGGGGGCCTTTGGCACAAAGAGCAGCAGCTTTCCGCCATGCGACGTCCAACAGGTCAGTTTTTGCGCCGGCCGGCGGCGGCGCCCACTCGCCCGACTCGCTCAGCCAGTGCAGTCTCCAGTTTCAGGTCTGCGGCAATTGCGTTGGCATATCGCAGTCCCTGAGCGAGTGTGACCAGCGGAAGTGGTTGGGAGGAGGCGCGTGGCCGTCTGAGCGAGAGAGGGAACCCATTTATTCGACATTTCCACTGAAACCCGCGACACGCCAGCACGACAATTGAAGTGGAGCGAGTGCTCACGGAAAGCGAGCGACCAGAAAGCGATAGGAAACGAACCCCGCAAAGGAGAGAGAGGAACAGGTCGGCAAGTTGAGAGCAAAAACAGATACAGGTACACACAGGCAGGAATGGGGAACGTCTTTAGCACCGGCGGCACCAGCATCAGCGACACCAGCATCAGCGCCAACATCACACCGCACCCAGCGCCGTCGCTGTCGCCAGCGAAAACCCCCAAGGGGAAACTGCACTCGCTGTCGGACACGACAGTGTCTTCGTCCCAGGACAGCGACTACGGCGAGCCCATGCGGCGGACTCCTGGTCGACGCAGACGGCGAGAGAGCACCGAGAGCTCTGCTAGTGACAACTCGACGCTGGACACGACGGGGGTCCACTTTAGCGACGACAATAAGGACAAGAGAACTGCCGCACCGGGTGCCTCACCGCTGTCGCTCGTGAACGGAGTGCTATCCTGGTTCATGCCGTGCGCCGGCAGCTCATCGAGCTCCGGCCACGATGATGACAAGCTTGACTTCGACGAACGCTTCCTGGTGGAGCAGAAGCACCGAGCCTTTTGGGAACTGGTGCAACGCATCCTGGATCTCAACGACGTGGTGCTTATGATCCGACTTCTGCTAGACTTTCTTCAGGATGATCTCGGTGCGGCAGCGGCTGCCGTCTTCTTGGTAGATCAGAACTCCCAGAGTATGTCCCGCATCACACGAGGCGCACCGACGCAGTCTGGACTGTCCCCGTCACGAGGACTGGTTGGCGAGGCGCTGAACTCGCGGCTAGCACAGGTTGTAGTGAAATTTAGCTCGGAAGAAGGTTACGATCCCGAGGTGGACTTGGCGCATGAATTCCCAGGACAGAAGCTCTTCTGCGTGCCGTTGATGGAGCATGACGCAGTGTATGCGATAATTGAGGCTACCACAGCCCACTCTACGCGACGTGTTATGGATGAGCTTCATGTGAAGTTGTTGACGTGGCTGGGACCGATTCTGAGCTCGTGCATGCGGAAATGCATCGAGTTTCACGATGTACTGCTTTCGGAGCGTACGCAGAAGGCCCTGCTTCACATCATTAGCTCGTCAGATACGGAGGATACGGTGCTGAACCTTGTGGACGGTGTGATCGACGGAGCCTGCCATATCACCAATGCTGAACGTGTGTCGCTGTTCATGATTGATTGGGAGACGGACGAGCTGTGGTCACTTTCGTCCAGCTACTACGACGAGACACTTCGAGTTCCTCTTCGAGTGAGCATGCTGGGCCTTGCAGCCACGACGCAGCAAACACTCAACGTTCGAAACCCAAATACTGACCGTCGCTACAATTGGTTGACAGACCAGCGTCGTGGCATTCACACGCGCTGCGTGCTTTACGTCCCAGTGGGTATTCAGGGATCTTCACAAGTCAACAAATCAACTGCTGCTGGCAGCAGTCGACCTATTGCCGTGCTGGAGATCATCAACAAGGTGGAAGAAGAAACGCCTGGCGGGCTGACTGCTGGGTGCTGCCCAGGATTTACGTTTGACGATGAGTGTGCGCTTGAAGCGTTTGCGTGCGAAGTTGCGGTAATACTACGTCGACGCAGTAACGAAATCGAGTACATCAAGTTGTTAGCAGACACGCGTGCGGAGCAGGTTCTGGCAAAGCGTGCTCGAAGTCAAGTAAATCTGCTGGAGTGCTACACGAGTTATGCATCCGCAGCTCACACACATCCAGAAGCTTGTCTTCGCAATTCTTTCGTTCAAAGTGATCGGCACGTGGCTGACTGCCCCGAGTGTGCAGCTGCTGCTAAGATTGAGGATCAAGCTGACCAGCCGGCTTCAGCCACCGTTGCGGCTGCAAAGGATGAAGTGAGTGATCACGTTGAGCACCGTCTTAACAAGGTGATTGGCAACAAGAAGCAATTTTCTGGTCGACTGGGCTACGAATTTGATGGAAGCGATGGACATATTCCGTCTGGGTTACTGTTCAGTGCGCCGCCAGGATCGCGCTTCCCGTCGTGGGATTTTAATGTTTTTACCACGGATCACGCGGTTCTCCCCAAACTACTGGAAGAGATGTATCTGGATTTCAAGGTGGATGAAGTACTACACACGACGAAGCACCGCCTGCAGAACTTCATTGTGGCGATGAAAGAACACTACCATCCTAATCCGTTCCACAACTTCCTGCACGCGTTTTCCGTCGTTCACGCATCCTACCTCCTGCTGAGCACGACAGATGCAGGCCAATTGCTTCAGCCATTGGACATCGCAGCTTGTCTCGTTGCCTCACTTGGCCATGATGTAGACCACCCAGGACACACGAACGACTTTGAAGTGAAGTCTGGTTCACAGTTGGCAATGCTTTACAGCGACGAGTCCGTGCTAGAGCATCACCATGCCTACACGACTTTCCGCTTGATTTCCAAGGAGAAAAACGCCAACATCCTGCAGAATCTGACCCCCGCCGATTACCGCCACCTTCGTAAAATGGTGATCACTGCTATCCTGGGCACGGATATGGCGAACCATTTCAAGTTCTTAGAGACGATAGAGAAGGTTTTACGCCCGACAAGCCATCATGTTGACACGGCTACGATTTCATCTGCCAAGCGTGACAACTCGAGTGTCACTGCTTTAATTGCGGTGAGCAGTGGAGCGAAGCCGATGCTTGATATCGTGACAGCTAAGGATCAAGAGAAACAAGTCCCCGAGATTCTAAACGTGTTGCGCGACGCAGTAATGCAGCCTGAAGGATCTGTGGCTGACACTCCTCGTGGAAGCACTAGTGGTTCTACATCAAATAGTTTCCACTCGACCCCTGGTCGCACGTCAAGTGGGCGATTTTCGACGAAGGGTGGGTGGATGTACAATGGTACAGTGGAGGACCGTCTATTCCTCGTGAAGACGCTTGTGCATGCGAGCGACTTGTCGGGTCAAGTGTTCCCAAAGCCTGTCGCTTTGAAGTGGAGCAACATGATCTCGAAGGAGTTTGCGTATCAAGCGCTAATGGAGCAGGCTGAAAATATCCCGATCTCGTACAGAAACATCGACGACCCGTTGAAGATGGTCGAGGGTCAGCTCTTCTTCGCGCAGAAGATCGTGTCACCGCTCTGGGACCTCATGCACATTATGTTCCCGGATATTGACGAGTGCATGATGAATTTGAGATCGAATGTTGTTCATTACGAGCAGGAGCTGCAGCGCCTCAAGCAAGCGCGTTTCGAGGAGGACCTAAATGCAGATCACATGAGAGAGGAGCGCGATGAGCTGGAGCGGCAGTACGAACAGGAGAACGACCCTGAGCAGGCCCACAACAGGAGGGCACGCCGTGACTCTATGTGCGGCTGCGAAGACGAGGGTGTGGCGGTACCAGGGCTTGCCAGACATAACCCAGCCAAGTTCAACTCGTTCCGCACGATACCGGAGGACGATAACAACAGCAATAGTAATAGTGAGGGTGTCGAGGCAGGTTCGGAAGGTGAGTCCGGTGTCCGAGCTAGCGTTCTCGCAGCGGCGGAGAAGTCTCGCACGGCAACCCGTTCAAGGTCTAGCAGCGTTAGCAGTAGTAGCAGTAGCGACTTGGAGATAGACGAGCAATCGCTCGTTGTGTACGAATAAAAAGTTACTTCATCCATTCCTTCTTGTTCTGTCTTCGATTTGGAACGAAGCAATTCATGTTATATCGATAAACATCTACATGTAGCTCCAATGTGCTAGGGTCTAAGACTGCTTGATGGCAGTGCTCGTAGCAAGCGAACGGGGAGAGCACACAAGGTCCCGTCGACACTCGAAGCAGTGCTTGGTTTTACCATCGACATGCTCCGAGCAAAAGAATCCGTCGCACCGTGAACACTTGGCGGCTTGTGAGAATAGTGCGAAGACGAAGTGGCATTCGCGAGCATTGCAATACCATTCTGGGCGATCGGGGAACTCAAGTAAAGGGCGTGTGGCAACTTGCCAAGTCGGACGAATCGATGCACCACCACTCTCCTGCGCTTCAGTAGTGTCAGTGTCTTGGTCAGTCAGTGCTGGATCAACGGTCTTTGGAGCGATGTCATCAAAGCGAGGCGAGCCAAGCCAAGAGAACGTTGCTGGTGAGCCTAAGAACGCTGGTGAGCTCAAAAACTCGAGTGAGGACGCCTCCGACACGCTGCGACTCAGTGTTGCACTGCTCCCAAACCGACTGCACGTCGATGTTGACGTAGTTGACGTGCTTGACCCTCTGGATCTGCTTTGGCACATGTTAGACAGATCTAGCGCTGTCTCCTCTTCGTTGTTGCCTTCCAAACCTTCGTCGCAAATGTTGAGCATCGCTATCGTTGGCTCAGATAGCCGACGATCCCTGCCGAATCCTCGAACCCATCCACCACCTGAACGGTTAGCTTTCGGACACTGGTGCTTGAAAATACAGAGAGCATGCTGCGGTTTACAGCAGAAGCGGAATTTGCAGTGACCGCACACTGCTGTCTCAAGAGCCAGCACGTCGAACTTTGTGTTGCAGTACAAGCACACCTCTTCTTTCTCTAATACAAGTCGTGCCGCCGTCGTGTCACGCCGCTTCCAGCGATGTGCCAACTCCAGCGGCGAAAGCCTTCGCATGCTGGTCTCCTGCATACGCGAACCGTGGGCAAGCAGTAGACGTACCATGTTCGGCTGATTTCGAATTACACTAAAATGCAGAGGCGTAAGACCGGCGTCGTCCCGATTGTCAACGTCGGCGTTACAACGATCGATCGCGAGGCAAGCGACTGACACACGCCCATACCAGATAGCAAAGTGGAGGATCTCGTTGGCCAGCACGATACTAGCGGTAGAGCTGTGGTGACGACGAATCACGTGTGCTTCCCACAACCGACGTACAAGGGATCCATTTCCTGAACGGATAGCCTCTGCCATATCCGGTGGTAGCGTCCGATGCAATCCGAAGCCACCTAGAGACGATACCGATTCTTCATCGCCATCTGCAGAGCTGCTGTCACTGCTAGTAGCGCCGGTATCGCTGCAAGAAGGAGCTGCAGCGCCCATTGTTCGTATAAAATGCTCGCGAGAAACATGCGCGGTGGTGTCCTCACTGTGCATTTTGGGGTTTGGTCGAAGTGCGAGGGCCTGTAGAATAACCTGATACGGGCCCAGTTCCCGTACCAAAGGCTTGAACTCGCGCAAGAAGTCCTCGAACGTCATGCACATGAGCTTGGACTCCAGCAGCTTGAGAATGGCTAGTCCTGCTCGTAAGAAAATGTCCTGCACGCCGACGAAGAAGAGATCAAATATTGCGCACGCAAGGTCTGTCTTGGTCGACAACGAGAAGAGTGTTGTGAACCATTCGATGCCGTACATGGGGATAGCAAAGCCTTGCGCGAGAAGGTGTGCGTGGAGCTTGGGCAAATCTCGAATGAACATTTGCTCAAAGTGCTGGAGATATTCGTCCAAGAACGTGGAGCTGCGATGGTAGATCCCCGCAAGATGGCGCTTTTTGAGCATGTAGAGGAAGAGTGCGTAGGCGTCAGCTTCCGACAGCCCTTCCACCAAGAAGAGCGCCGCAATGAAGTTCATGCCCTGGCAGTAGCCGTCCTCGGCTTCGGCAATTGCGTTCAGCACTCGAAACAATGTGCTCTGTTGCGCTGCGAGTTGTTGGGGCTGGTGGCTTCGCTCGAAGATACTGAAAGTGCGTGTGACGTCGCGTCCGATGGCGCCCGAGCGCTCGTACTCGGGCGTGGAGATGAGGTAGTAGATCTCTCGATGGCGACGCACAAAGTCCCGGGGCAGAACTCGCATCTGCATCCAGCAGATGCCTCCCGTGAGCGACAGCAGCAGCTCCCGCTCCGATTGGTCCGTGAAGTTAAACTGCTTGACCACATTGCGCCAGAACAACTGACGCTTCTTCTCCGGCGCGGAGGTCGGCGTCGTCTGCAGCGTCATGGGGCTGCCAGAATCGCGCAAATCGCAGTTCGAGTGGCGGCGGCGTCTGGCGTTCAGCAGCGGCGCGGGAGCTGCCGGAGCGGAGGTGGAAACCGAGTCTGTTGGGCCCTCGAGAACCATCGCGGGCCGTTGTCGCGGACAAAACGCCTCGCGCTGTCTCTCGCTAGTAAGTGGAGCGTCTTGCACTGAGGAAGGCCACAGCTTTGCTTGCTCTCTGAGCTCTGTACGTACTGGATGGATCCTCGGAGTTCCTTCCGCTTGACCGCGTCAGTTTTTCTTGCGGCGCTTCGCTTCAAGCCAATTGCAGTCACAGTTGTGTCAGGTATTGGTGTTTTGGCCAATGAATAATAGAATATCTTCTGATTGGCTGAAATTATTTCGTCAGGCGAAATTGGTGTGCGATTTGTGTGTAGCTAATTGAGCAGGGAGAAAAAGATGGCGGTGAATGTGACGTCCAAGCCCGTGCGCGGTGATGAGGCGGAGCCCGCGCGCGAGAAGCTGCCGCTGAAGCCGCAGGTGGTACGCATCGAGGTGCTGGGCGACGAGAAGGTGGGCAAGACGTCGCTCATCTGCTCGTTGGTGTCTCGCCACTTCAGCGAGAAGGTGCCGAGCGTGCTGCTCAATGTGCAGATCCCGGCCGAGGAGAGCGACGAGAACGTCATCATTTCCATCACCGACACCTCTTGTACGTAATATTTATTTTAATTATTTCTTAAGAGTGTTTATTTATTCAATTTACTTAAAACGACTTGGTTGATACTTGTTGCAGCCCGCGTGTCCGACTTGATGCGCGTGACGAACGCAGCCAAGCGCAGCGACGCCATCCTGTTGGTGTACGACCTGACGAGACCCGAGACCTTCCAGCGGCTGCGACGCTGGCTGGACTTCATTGCCAAGTACAAGGAGATCCCAGTCGTGCTGGTCGCCAATAAAGTTGACATCAATGCTGTCACGCCCACCGACGGCCCGTACGCGAGCCAAGTACGACACCTGGTCAACACGTACCCGGTGAGTGTCTACACTTGGTAGTTGGGGCATTGCTGGCGACAGGGAAGAGCACTGACGTTGGGTACTGGTGCTTTCGTGCTGTAGTTCGTGGTGTCGGAGGTGGAATGCTCGGCGAAGAACTTCACGCAAGTGGCCCAAGCGTTCTTCTTGGCGCAGAAGGCGGTGCTATATCCTGTTGCGCCACTTTACAATGAAAAGAAGCGGGTACGTAATGGCGGAAACTTGAGATGGATTGGTGCTTGGATTCTTTGGTTTGACTTTTTTGTTGTTGTGAATTTACGTATTTGTAGCAATTGCAACCCAAGTGCCGTAAGGCGATCAAGCGGACGTTCCGCTTGTATAACCGCGATCGCAGCGGTATCCTCAGTCGAGAGGAGCTTAACGAGTACCAGTATGACTGCTTTGGCGTACGTCTTCTCTCCACAGAGATCGATACGTTGATGGAGTACCTTTCGTCGGAGGTGCCGTCCGGAGTGGCTCCTGATCGCAATGGACTTTTTGTAGAAGGCTTCATCCATCTCTGGTGGTTATTTATCGATCGCAACCGGCCGGAATCGGGCTGGCAGGTGCTGCGAAGTTTAGGATACAACAACGACCTGCATCTGGAGATTCCTCCGGAGCGTCTTCAGCTTCCACCGTACGAAGAGGACCAGTCTGCGCAGCTCACCCCTCAAGCTGTTGAGTTCCTAACGAACTTATTTCGTCAGTTTGATGCGAACAAGGATAACAACATTGCGGAGAATGAGATTGAAGCAGTTTTCTCCATTTGCGAGGGTGAGAGTGCGCCTTGGACGACGTGCTCAGCTATTTCGTCGCCGCTGCTTTATGAGAGAACCATGGTGGACGGCAAGCCCACGCTTTCGCTTGCTGTTTGGCTTGCTTGCTGGAGTTTTGTGGCCCAAGAAAACCCCCAGAAGCTTCTAGAAACGCTGTTTTACCTGGGTTACAACGACAAGCTTTTCCCGGCTATCGAGTTTGTCAGGTATGTACCCCGCATTCTTTTTTGTGGAACCCGGTCTAGCATGACATCATCTAACTATTGCGCTCACTTGTTATCTTTCTGGCTCAGGAGTCGTAGTCTGACGCGCAAGGCAACGAGGATCGACCGTAACGTGGTCTCGTGCTACATTTTTGGTTCGCCCGAGTCAGGAAAGGAGCACTTTGTACGCACATTTGCTGGTGGAAAAGATGCAGCTTTTGCAGATGACGAACAATTCATTCTTCGTAGCATCGGCGCTGTTCCTGACCGGGACACAACGAAGTATCTCTTTGTATGTGACGCCCACTCATGTCTTTTGTGAAAGATAATGCAACTAATGAGAGTATTTGTTGTGGGTGCTTGGGCGCTATGAGCAGATCACCGAAGCGTTGTCAGACGACGAGATCGAGACGAAAGCGGATGTTCTGCTCTTGGTGCTGAACCCTGAGGATGAACCGAGTAAAATGTTTGTGGAGGAGCTAGACAAGAAGCTACCTGCATCGATCCCGCGTGTGGTGGTTAGCTACAAGCCGGAGACTCTCGACGAAGGGGTGGAGGGGGCCATGAAGGGCACTGAGGAAAGCAGTGCCTTGGTGAAGGAAGAGCCCGCCGATTTTGCGATTGACGCTACGCTGAAGCAGTACCCGACGTCGCTTAAGTGCTACGAACCACACTGCGTCAAGGACGAGGTCGCTCGTGTCCTTGTGGCCACTGCCTTGCGACCGTGCGTTCTGTGCTTTGCTCTTTTGTGGGGATGTTGATAGTTCCTCTCACAGCGATCTGTGTGCGATGTGTGGTGTGCAGGCCCAAGAACGCGCGCTCCAAGTCTTCAGGCATCTGGCTGCCGGGTCGAAAGACGGGCATGAGTGTGATCGGGTTGACCGCCGCCGCGGCCGTCGTTGCGTTCGTCGCGAAGCCAGAAGAGAGCAAGGCAGTCGTTCACGACTTGGTGTCCAAACTGCGGCGTTGAGTACGTATGTAGCTACGCAGCAGAAAATAAAGGGCTTGACCAGCATTGTTTGCGTCGCTTGGTTTACTCCTTTGTTGAAGTTGTCTTGATTGCGGAGGTCTGCGAAAATGGGCCTGTGTTATGGGCTAGGGCTTGGCCCTGTGGAATTTATTACGCCGAAGGAATTCATTCTGTCGACATTCCTCTACTTTCTACTTCGTAAATAGTTATCAACCTTTCATGTGCAAACCTGAGTCGAGCGCATGTTCGACCCCGAGACATGCAGCGAAGCTGCTTATGCAAGTGCAAAAGCTGACGTTGAGCGATACTGAGATCTACGTGTGCCCCGACAAATTGGTGCTCTTGCACCAATTTGTGAGATTGTGAAATAGTTTTGTTAGCCAGACCAAGGATCTGATCCCCAGCGTACAATATGAATGGTGGGCCACGACGCTTTTAGCACACTCATGAGTGTGACGTAGAGTTATTAATAAGCATTGCGAAGACAGTCTTTTATCATTGTCGAGGACATTTTCTGACCCCGAGTTACGGAAACAGGTTAATCGCAGAACCATCCTTTGCTACAAAAGCTCTCTCACAATGTTCAAACGTGCACGTTGCAAGTGCAAGCCTGTGAAAAAGCAATCCTGAAGCATACACTTCCATGAACTGGCCAGTCTGCGCTTTTAGTCCCACCTTTTGTGTCACGGTTGTCAAGGAAACGACCACTTCGTTCCTGAGCAAGCCTCAATTTGCATTTTCACATCTTCCGTGTCGCGCATAGTGCTCCCAGCTGGTGCAAAGCTCTAAATAATAACATTGCTTGCGCCGATTACGCACAACTTCATTCCGCTGCGGCTCGCGATTACGGCTCGAGACAATACTATCCGCCAGGCGAAACCTCTGGCTGTCATCGTAGCCACCGAACTTCCTTCCACCTACTGCATCACTTTGCAAGTTGCAGTCCAGTGCTCAGGTGACATCCAAGGCAACAACTCAATGGAGACGCCGCAGCTCACGCGCCGCAAGCCCAAGGCGCTGCCGCGGCTCATCGTAGAGCCCGAGGACGAAGACGAGGCCTTCGCCGCCGTCCCGGTCGAGCAGATGAGCGCGCGCGGTGTGTTCCTGCTCACCATGTCCGTCACCTCCTTCGCCGCCTTCACGCTCTTCGCACTGGCGGAGCTCACCCACCACCACCCAAGATTCCTACTGGCCGACGTCCTGCAGGGCGACACCCACGCTGCAGCACAGTGGGCGCTGCTGCTGGCCGTGCCCGCCACCAGCGCCGCCGCGTGGTTCCCGATCTCCATCTCACACGCGCCGAGTGGCGTGCTGCGCATCACGTCGGCAGTGCCGCCACCGTCGCCCGACTCACCCGCGCTGTCGCTGTCGCCCACGTCGTCACTGTTCGCGAAGCTCGCACGGCGCTACCGTCGCAATCACATGTTCGCCATCTACCAGAGCGTGGGCTGGGCGCTCTACGGACTGTTCGTGGCGCTGCAGCTCATTTGCCTCGGGTCTGACAGCGCTCGCGACCTGCCGTTCTGCAGACCCGGCAGCCGCTCGGTGCAGGCGGTAGCGGCGTTCATCGCCGAGGTGCTGATCATTTCGTCCGTGCTGACGCTGGAGAAGCGTCGGGATCGCAATCGCCAGCGACGAAAGGACCGCTTCGTGGTGCAGCTCAACAACTTCAACAACATGCTATTGCTGGTAGGCGCTACGTTGTTGGCGCTAGCGTCCGAGTACACGCGCGTGTTCCCGCATCCGTCGGGCAGCAGTGTGGGGTACCCGATGGCGACAGGCCTGGGGTCACTCGCTCTTTTCGTTACGGCACTTTTCAACACGTACGGTCTGGGTGGTGTGTTGTCGACGAAGGACGGCTGGAACTTCTATCAGCCTTTCATGGGCGGCGCGCGTTTCGTGCTGTTTCAGATTGTGTCGTGGTCGTGCTTTGGTGCGGGCGCGGCGCTGCAGGTGTTGTATCTGCTTTCGTTGGTGGTCGTGGAGCTGGAATTGTTCGTGGGTGCGATGGCTGTGGCAGGGTCACTGTTCGTGGTGGCGGAGATCGGCATGATGATGTCGCTGCTGGTGTTCAGGAAGTCTGGACAATCGCCAAAGCAGTCGATTGATGCTTTTTCTGAAGAGACGACGACAGAGCTCAAGGCTACTTCAGTAGAGAAAACCGATGATACGACTATGACACCTTCGTCGGCGTTGCACGCGCATTTTCTGGGGATGCATGACCGTTTGCGCGACTTTGCCGACGAATGCCTTGGGGTTCTTGTCGTTGGAGGATTGGCCAACATCCAGTTCATCCCGAACGCGGTATGTTTCGTCTTCTTCGCTGCTACTACAAACTTGAGCCCAACTGGCGTTGCCTTCTACGGCTTGATGGCGATGGGTGTGGAGTTTGTCATGGTGGTATCTCGCTCAATCGCAACGCACTTGTACTTGAAAGACTCGCACAATGGTCTGCTGAAGGAAGTCAACCGATACAATGTGAAATATGTGCTGCCCCAGATTATCACCGCGTGCCTTCCGGCCGTAGCCACGTACCGCCACTACATCTACGACATGGACGCCTTCGTGCCAGTGTTGATCCTCACCATCTTCATTTACCTCTACGAGTTCACGTATCGTGAAAACCCGCAGCAAACGGGCTGCCGAGAGCGTGCTAGCTGGGTTACCGGTCGCAGTTTCCTCGTAGACACTGTCAAGAGATACTTCAGCGGAACCATCATCCGGATGGCTCCATTGGACCCAGAAAAGCAGTACGTGTTGAGCTTCCACCCTCACGGCATCATGCCTATCTCGGTTATGTGGCTCCAGTTCACTGCTCAATGGCGAACGCTGTTCCCAAACTTCTACGCGCACATCTTGACGGCGAGTATCCTGCATCAAATTCCACTCGCCCGAGACGTGCTCCACTTTTACGGTTCGCGTGAAGTCACCCGACAAGCCTTCGCCTATACACTGCAGCAAAAAGAGAGCGTGCTGCTTGTACCAGGCGGCCAAGCCGAAATGCTGCAGCAGCAGTCGGCAAAGAAGGAGGTGCGTGTGTACACCCACCACAAGGGTTTCATCCGCCTTGCCATCGAGTATGGCGTGCCGTTAGTGCCGGTACTGAGTTTCAAGGAAGGCGAGATGATGGACAACGTCCAGGCTCCCATGCTGCAGCGTTGGTTCGTCAAGAAGCTTGCTTTCCCGTTTCCGTACTTCCCGTATGGCCGCGCACTGCTTCCGATTCCGCGCAAGGTTCATATTCCAATTGTTGTGGGGGAACCTCTGGCGGTGCCCCACATCGAGAAACCCACACAAGACGACATCGACAAAGTCCACGCTAAATATTTTTCCGTGCTTCAAGACATGTTCGACAAGTATAAGGACGAGGTCGGTTGTGGCGACTACAAGTTCGTCCTCATCTGAGGCGATAGATAGTCCCCTCTCAACTGTACCCGTAAACTATATGTGCAAACGGACAGTCATATTTGTGGTTTTTGTGACGGACTATTTGCACACCAATCAACCAACATAATTCATGAAATAAACGCTTCGATTGGTTGTTAAAAAGCTGTCCGTAAATGGTTATCGTCTGTTTGCACATAAAGTTTACCGGTAATTCTGTTGATCCATAGACTACGTTATTGATTAATATTTTTCAGAATTTTGTGTCTCAAAAACAATAAAAACGTTTGTTTGGTTTTTACACGTCTGAATCATTTTTTTTCGTTTTGCGATGAAACCCAAAAATGTTAGGCAGGCGTCGTCACAGAGGCCGAAATCATTGAACAGGACGTCCTGGCCACTGCATTAGAGAACTTTAGTTGTTGGACTATCTCCATATTGGAACAAGAGAAATCCACAAAAACTCGTAGATAAATTACGGATAAATTTCAGGCCGGTGCTCCAATACTTCATTCCAGTCGAATTACGGGAGGCTTCGTTGTTCCTCTCCATTGGTTTAAAAACTTTTGGACAATAAGTTCTGCAAGGACAGAGGATGTGCCCAAATTTACCCAAATATCTTACGGCAAAAGCTGCAATTTATACAGTAAATTACGGTGCACCGGTTTTTACTGAAACCAATTTTTAACAGAGGTTCCCAAACGAGTCGAGACGGCATCCCTGAACGGTTGAGGCCAACTATATGCGGGCCTCAGCGGACAGGTTTCAAATTTGCTCCAGAGGTTGCTAAAATCATGCAAACACGACTTTCAACATCACAAGAGTAAAGCTGCGATTCTGTTGCCCCCATAAAAATTGTGGAATCTAAAAATTAAGTTTTACTAGTGTTTATACTTCAAAATTCACACTTAATTTCAGGCTTCCGTAATTTATCGTTACAGCAACTGTAAATTATATTTGGACCAAGTTTGGGCAATTGGGTTCCATTTTGGGCAAAACAATACGACATGTACCTGGGTTGAACTGCATGCGGAACATGCGGAACACATGTGGAGGTAGTAGCTACGGACCAGCGGTCATTACCACTTGCTTTCATCGCTTCCGTCTCATTCTGTAAGTGGCGCAAGTCAAGTAAGAGTTCTGCATCGCAACGAGGTCAATGCCTGCACCTCAGCTGAAGCACCCCAAGCCCAAGGCGCTGCCGCGGCTCATCGTAGAGCCCGAGGACGAAGACGAGGCCTTCGCCGCCGTCCCGGTCGAGCAGATGAGCGCGCGCGGTGTGTTCCTGCTCACCATGTCCGTCACCTCCTTCGCCGCCTTCACGCTCTTCGCACTGGCGGAGCTCACCCACCACCACCCAAGATTCCTACTGGCCGACGTCCTGCAGGGCGACACCCACGCTGCAGCACAGTGGGCGCTGCTGCTGGCCGTGCCCGCCACCAGCGCCGCCGCGTGGTTCCCGATCTCCATCTCACACGCGCCGAGTGGCGTGCTGCGCATCACGTCGGCAGTGCCGCCACCGTCGCCCGACTCACCCGCGCTGTCGCTGTCGCCCACGTCGTCACTGTTCGCGAAGCTCGCACGGCGCTACCGTCGCAATCACATGTTCGCCATCTACCAGAGCGTGGGCTGGGCGCTCTACGGACTGTTCGTGGCGCTGCAGCTCATTTGCCTCGGGTCTGACAGCGCTCGCGACCTGCCGTTCTGCAGACCCGGCAGCCGCTCGGTGCAGGCGGTAGCGGCGTTCATCGCCAAGGTGCTGATCATTTCGTCCGTGCTGACGCTGGAGAAGCGTCGGGATCGCAATCGCCAGCGACGAAAGGACCGCTTCGTGGTGCAGCTCAACAACTTCAACAACATGCTATTGCTGGTAGGCGCTACGTTGTTGGCGCTAGCGTCCGAGTACACGCGCGTGTTCCCGCATCCGTCGGGCAGCAGTGTGGGGTACCCGATGGCGACAGGCCTGGGGTCACTCGCTCTTTTCGTTACGGCACTTTTCAACACGTACGGTCTGGGTGGTGTGTTGTCGACGAAGGACGGCTGGAACTTCTATCAGCCTTTCATGGGCGGCGCGCGTTTCGTGCTGTTTCAGATTGTGTCGTGGTCGTGCTTTGGTGCGGGCGCGGCGCTGCAGGTGTTGTATCTGCTTTTGTTGGTGGTCGTGGAGCTGGAATTGTTCGTGGGTGCGATGGCTGTGGCAGGGTCACTGTTCGTGGTGGCGGAGATCGGCATGATGATGTCGCTGCTGGTGTTCAGGAAGTCGAAACAAACTTCAAGGGCTGAGCACGTGATAGCTACTTCTGAAGGATGTGGAACTGAGATTAAGTCTCTTGAAGGAGTAGCAGTTCCATCTGTAAAGGCGGATGACGCGACTACGGCTACCTCGGCTGCGCAACATCCCCATTTGACGGGTTTGCATGAACGCCTGCGCGATTTTGCTGACGAATGCCTTGGGGTGATGATTGTCGGAGGATTGGCCAACATCTATTTTATCCCGAATGTGTTGATGTTCATGCTGTTCGCGCTTACGACGAATCTAAGCCGTTCTGGTGTGGTCTACTATGGCTTGATGGCGTGGGGTGTAGAGGCCGCGATGATGATGTCTCGCTCGATTGCGACACATATGTATATTAGAGATTCACGCAACGACCTGGTGAAAGAGGTGAACCGTTACCACGTCAAGTACACGCTCCCCCAGGTTGTTTCCACCTGCCTTCCTGCGGTAGCCACGTATCGTCACTACATGTACGACTTGGAAGCTTTCGTGCCGGTACTGCTTCTCACCATTGTTGCTTACAGCTACGAGTTCACGTACCGCGGAAACCCGCAGCAAACGGGTTGTCGAGAGCGTGTTAGCTGGATCACTGGCCACAGCTTTCTCATCGAGACTGTCAAGCGATACTTCAGCGGAACAATTATGCGCACCGCTCCTCTGGACCCGAAAAAACAGTATGTGTTGAGCTTCCACCCCCACGGCATCACACCGACCTCGGTCATGTGGCTCCAGTTCAACGCACAATGGCGAGAACTGTTCCCGAATTTCTACGCACACATCTTGACAGCCAGTATCACGCATGAAATACCCCTTGCTCGAGATATTCTTCATTTCTTAGGCTCGCGTGAAGTCAGTCGAAAAGCGTTCGTGTATGCACTCCAGCATAACGAAAGTGTACTGGTTGTGCCTGGCGGCCAGGCCGAGATGCTGGAACAGCGGTCGGCGCGGAAGGAGGTACGGGTGTACACCCACCACAAGGGCTTTATCCGACTCGCCATTGAACACGGTGCGCCGCTGGTTCCCGTTCTCAGCTTTAATGAAGGCGAAATGTTGGACAATGTTCAAGCCCCCATGCTGCAGCGCTGGTTTGTCAAGAAGCTCGCTTTCCCGTTCCCGTACTTCCCCTATGGTCGTGGGTTATTGCCGATCCCGCGCAAGGTGCACATTCCTATTGTAGTCGGAGAACCCCTAGAGGTACCGCACATCAAAAATCCTACGCATGAGGACGTTGATAAAGTCCATGACAAGTACTTCTCCGTGCTTCAGGAAATGTTCGACAGGTACAAGGACGAAGTGGGCTGTGGCGACTACAAAATCGTGTTCATCTGAAGAGAACAGTGTAGTAACCGTGCTGTCAAAAGAAAGATAGAACTGTAGTTGTCCGGGTCCACCTTGTTGTAAGTTCTGATAGCAATAAAAATACAAAACGACGAAATCCGTGAACACAAGCAAAAAATGGCATTACCTTACTTGATCTTCGTCGCAAATCCAGACACGGTGCAAGGTCTGCATGTGCCGAGCAACAGCCACTTTTTACGCGTTAAACACACCGGCTAGAGCTTCAAAGCGGCCGCGACGCTGGGTTTGCTCTGGAAATTGCTTCCACGCCACCTCCACTTTCCCCAGCACTTTCGAGAGATCAGATGGCACTGGGCGCTGAAAATGCTCAGCATATTGGTGCCAAATGTTTGGTGGCACAAGCGCCGCATAGGCCAGCAAAATGCACGATCGCCACTTGCTCAGGCTCTTTTCCCAGGCAGTGAAAATCGCGGAGTCGCCAGGAGCTTCAGAAGCACGCCCAGAAACCTCCTGGACTTCGTCGTAGGTCGGTTCAAAGGCAGCTTCGCAGGAAACAGCATTGTAGAAGGCGGCGTCAAATGGCGGGAGTGACGCGTTCCAAGCTGCGAGTGCTGTCTTCAAAGGCTCTGGCAATTCGCTAGGGTCTTCGCCACCGATTTCTGCGGTCGCAGTAGAGCTGCCACCCGTCGGAACCAAGTTAGGTGCAGCGAATTTCTGAAGGAACGCAAGGCAGTCTTCCTTTCGAGACGGGATGTAGTCACTGGCAAGCTTTCCGAGCTGAGTGTAGCAACAAGGTGCAAAACGACAAATGGGTTAGTCACCCGATAGAAAAAATTGTCTATCTACAAGTTTTGTCCTACGAACCGAGTTGGGGATAGTAACGTTTACGTGCGTGTCATTCATGAGCTCCTTGAGCATATCTATGGTTACTACGTCGTTCTCGCACAGGTAGTGGACGGGCGTATTTCCGATCTGTCAGCAAGAATAGGATCAATAGGTAGCAAGGAAACAGTTTTGACTAAACACTGGCCACTTACGTTGTTCTTGATGTTGAAATTGGCCTTGTGCTTCAACAACTCCCTGATCATGAGCTGGGTCACGCGACTATTCTGGCAAATGTAGTGAGCCGGCGTGGATTGAAACTAGACCACATCGTAAAGATCAACCAGCCACATCAAAAAAAGTTAAGGCTCCAACCTTTTTTAAAGCCTATGAGGGCAGCCAGACAGCTAAACAACAACGTACGTTGTTCTGGATATTGAGGTTTGTCTTGGCCGCCAACATGAGGCCCAATAGGCTGTCTGAAACGTAGCTGTTCTCCGCCAGATAATGCAGCGGAGCGTTGCCGTCCTATAAGCAAAGACATCAACAAGCAGAGTCAGTCACGCAAAGAAACTACAACAACAGTTTACCAGTCATTTACCTCATCCACAGAGTTCACATCTGGCTTGGCCTTGAAAAGGGCCCCCAGTGTCTCCTCCGAGACTGCGTCGTTCTCACACAGAAAATGCAGCACCGCCTTCTTGTTGTCCTACAATAATAATAAAAAATAGTCAGCGTTCATCATTAATAAAGAAGTAGTAGTAGTACACTAATCCACGCACCGTGGTCTGCAGATTCACGTTGGCCTTGGCCGCCAGGAGCTGCTGGATGCTCGGGACGAGGTCTCCGTCTCCTCCTCTCTTGTTCTTGCACAGCAGATGCAGAGCGCTCCACCCGTTCTGCCAATAATAACAATAATAACAATAATGATAATAATAGAATCAGATCAACTTGTGTCAATTATTATTATTGGAGCGCAACTTCCGACCGTACCTCGTCCACCGCGATCGCGTCGAAGCCCGCCTGGAGCAGCAATCGGAGCCCTTCAGCGCGCGCCGCTGGATCCACCGATCGATTCTCACACAAAAAATGCAGCGGCGTCCATCCGTCCAGCAGCGCAGAGGGGTCTGCCCCGCCGCTGAGCGCTTCCTGCAGCTTGGCCGCCTCGCAGGAGCCCTGCACTACGTCCCACAGCGCCGCGTGCATGAATCTTGGTGAATCTGAATCTGAGTTATGTCACTGGGATTACCTCGTTTGAGTGACGGAAGTTGAACAACTGCGCTATGATTGGTAGATATCCGTAGCCAGTGTAGACGAAGGCCATTGCTGAGTCATTGCATTGCGCAACATTTCAAGATCGCCCAAGGGATGGCGACTGTCGAGGTGCGAGACCCCGCGACGTGCGCGGCGCTGAGGGAGTTCAATACGCACCATGTGGACCTGGAGCTGGAGCTAGAGATAGCCAAGACACGCGTCTCCGGCGTGGCCACGTTGTCCGTCAAGCGATTGAGTGAAGCTGCGTCAATTCTGCGTCTGGACGTGTTCCACTTGACCATCCACTCGGTGTGCGTCGCTCTGCCGGAGGAAGACACGATCGCAGCTCAATGGAGCATCAAACCCTTCACGTCCTTTGGAGAGACGCTGGAGGTTGAGGTCCCTGAGGAATTGGCGCAAGCGAGCGCCTTCGAACTCACGATCCGCTACGTGACAGACCCTGAGAGCCCTGGCGTCTGCTGGCTCGAGAAGGAGCAGACGGCAGGCAAGAAGCTGCCGTTCATGTACACCCAAGGCCAGGAAGTGCTGAACCGCAGCTTCTTCCCGTGCCAGGACTCACCGTCGGTGCGTGTCACGTACACTGCCTCGGTGGTCGTACCGAAGGAACTGGTGTGTGTCATGAGTGCAAAGTTGTGCGGCGTGGAAGACTACGTACCTGAAGAAGGAGAGAAGGAAGTGATGCCAACCAAGAAGAAATTCACGTTCGAGATGAAACAATCCATTCCAGTGTATTTGGTGGCCATGGCAGTGGGGGACTTGGTGGAAGCGAACGTTGGTCCGCGATCGAGTATCTGGACAGAACCGTGTATGATTGAAGCTGCTACGAAGGAGTTTGATGGTGTGTTGGAGGAGTATTTGACCATCGGAGAACGGCTTTTCGGAGATTACTTGTGGGAACGCTACGATATCCTAGTCATGCCGCCCTCATTTCCGTATGGTGGAATGGAGAACCCGCGGCTTACATTCGTGTCACCTTGCACGATTGCTGGCGACAAATCCCTTGTGTCGAGTGCGTCAACGATATTTTCAACTCAACTATCTTATTCCGTGGTTACTGAATGGATTGCTTACTTTTCATTGCTTGCTTGTTGTAGTTGTGGCGCACGAACTTTCCCACTCGTGGTTTGGTAATTTGGTAACAAACGCAACGTGGAGCGACTTCTTCCTCAATGAAGGTTTCACAATGTACGCTGAGCGACGCATTACTGAGGTATCACACGGCAGGTAAGGTGCTTCGGTATCCACAATAGTTGTGTTACGACAATTTACCATCATACTGTGGCTTGATCATGTTTGATCTTAGGGCGTTGAGCTGCCTCGATGCCAAACTTGGAGAGGCTTTGCTGCGTGAGGAAATATCCTCTCTTGGAGAGCAATCGCCTTTAACGCGACTGCGTGTACCTCTTGACGAAGGAATTGATCCCGGTGACTGTTATAATATGTGTGCATATGAGAAGGGTTACGCGTTCGTGTGCTACCTCCGAAGTCTCGTCGGGTCTGATCAGGTAGGGGCCACTTTCCTGAGCTGAGTTTAATTAGTTATTGCGAGTTGTTATCACGTGCTAACTAGTGGCTTTGGATTACTATCCGCAGGTGTTTGATGATTTCCTCAAGCAATACTGCGCCGAGTACCGTTTCCAGTCGATCCCAGCAGAGACCATGGTCGCCTTTTTCTTGAAGAGCTTCCCAGAACTTGCGAACTCTTCAGGGACTAACCTCAAGGGCGACATTTCATTCAACACGTGGTTAAACGAACCGGGTTATCCACACTTTATGCCAGACTTCTCCGACGCGCTAGAAATCATGCAGAACTGCGAGTCGTTGGCGTTCCACTGGCGGTCGTCATCCATTCCGGTACAGACTAGTGTACTGTACTTGTCGGAAGAGGCCAAGCAGTGGGAAGCTCAACCGATTCTCTACTTCTTGGACTGCTTCCTCGACACGAAGTTCTCGAGTGCTGAGGTGGTGATTGCCCTGGGCGACACACTTTCGCTATGGGACTCGCATAATTCGGAGATTCTGTTCCGATGGGCATTGGTTCTGATCCGGAATGGGGTCATCAGCAAGCTGCCTGTTGTCCGCCGGTTCCTCGAGATGCAAGGCAAGCAGAAGTTCCAGCTTCCAGTCTACCGCCTGCTCACCTCAAGCTCCAACGACGAGGTGTGCAAATTCGCTACCGAGACCTACGCTGCTACCAAGAGCATGCTGCACGTCATGGTCCGCGACCGCATTGAGCTGCTACTCGGAGCTATGCACACGTAAGGTCGAGATGCCGGTCATCGACGGTTCTGCTGACCACTGAAGTTCTTCAAACGACATCAGTAAGAAAACATCGAAGCTGCATTAATTGATATTCATCGCAGGCGCAGGATATTGAAAGGATCGCGGTCAACCCCCCACTTCAATAGCAGAATTCCTCTATCCCTGTGCGAATGATGTCTATTGGGTAATTTTCAGCTCCAAGACCCCGTTGCCGTCTATTGCCGCCGATTGTTCATTGCCGCTCGCACTCGCTGAAGCTCCTGCGTAAACTCGTTCACACTTGCAGTCAGTCAGTCCACCGTAGCAAATTAGTCAACGCAGTTTCCAATCCACCAGGAACTTACTTTACCTCGTGATCGAGAGCTCGATCTCCTTTTGTTCTCGCTCGTTGAAATTCTTCTTCCAATCTTCAGCCTGTGACGTCGCAGACGTCGGCGCGGGCAGCTTCGCCTTCTCCTCCGGCTGCAATTCCATTATTATCGGCCCCGCTATTACTACTGTAACTGGTATAATACAAGTTGTGTACAAGTTGTGTACCACGTTTTAAAGTTTCAAAGCGATGCAGCGCGGCAGGCGACGACTTTGGCAGCGGTAAGTGGACGCTTGTAGCTGGACCCAGAGGTCTACAGACTAATAGCAAAGTGCTGTGATGCTGCTGCAGGGTGGAGCGAGAACGAGAGTCAATGGATAGCAGCAGCGACTCGGATGTGGTGCTGGTGACGAAATCGGAGGAGATACGGCACGACCCGCAGGAATTAATAACGATCAAGAAGGAGAGTAACTCATGGGAGTGTCCGATGTGCACGTTCCTGAATGAAGACACCAGTGCGTCCAGATGCGAACTATGCGAGAGCGTGCGGCCAGGCCTGCCGAGGAAGACGAGGAAGCTGTCGCAGTGCCTCTCGCAGCCAGTGGGCAAGGCAGAGAGCAATAAGAAGAAAGCTTCAGGTGCTCGGACAGAGCCTGTCGAGGTCATTGACAGCAGCGATAATAGTGAGAGCGATGACGCTGCTAGTGTCACGTCTGCTGGTGGCGGGACTGCTAGTTTACGACGGATCAAAGACAACGCTGGCAAGATGATGGCAGGGGAGGTGAATCGGGGGCTGTGGGCGGATTTATACGCTCCGAAGACAATGGATGACCTCTGTGTCAACAAGAAGAAAGTAGAGGAGATATTGGAATGGCTACAGCGGAATGCGTCGCCACGTTCGGGTGTGTTCCAGAAGCGGTTGCTGTTCTTGTGTGGGCCACCGGGGTCGGGCAAGTCGACAGCAGTACGATGTATTGCTCGGCAACTTGAATTGTTCGTGAAAGAGTGGGAAGACAACTCGGCTGCTGGGAAACTCAACTACGAACGGATGCTACGGGAGGATTTTTGGACGCCGCAGGTGTCAGGAGTGGACGATTTTTCAGACTTTATTCATCGTTCGTCGACCTACGCGGCACTTCCTGTTGCTACGTCCAGACGTACGCCTACTATTGGTAAGAAGCGGCGGCTGCCAAGCAATCAGGACGTACCCGACAATTTTCAGGCGTCATCGACCAGCTCCGGCCAGCTGATTCTGATCGAGAGCTGGCCTCAGTCATTGTCGAAAGACAAGTCACTTTATGATGAGAAGCTTCAGCGAGTATATCAGCACGTGGTAGACCCGGCTGGCGGTTGCCATTATCCTGTCGTGTGCATCTACAGTGACGTCCAAGGGAGCAAGATCGATCTGGAGCATTTAAGCCGGAAGTTTTCTCGCGAAGTGATGAATTCGCCGTTCACTTCGGTCATTAATATCAACGCGGTGACATCTGCGCAGCTGAAGAAACACCTTATTCGTGTTGCTGCACAAGAGAGCTGTGGTTCTCAGCCGGCAGATATCCAAAAGATAATCGAGAGTAGCAATGGCGATATGCGGCACGCGCTGAACATGCTACAACTATCGCAGAATCCGGGCGTGAAGAAACCGAGAATGGTTCCGACACCTGCTACCAAGAAAGGCAAGAAAAACAATACTTCTGGTAGCGTTTCCCGCTCGAAGGCATCGCCCTCGACAAATTCCAGCGCCCGTGACCCATTTCTCTCGGACTTCCACGTGGTTGGTAAGCTGCTGCATGGTAAAATGTTGCAAAGCAAATCTGCCGACAAGAGTGAATTAAAGAGTGAGACGAGCGACGTTGACTACGACCAGATATTGGATGCGTCTGCAATGTCACTGGATAGAGTGCTTGGACTCGTTCATGAGAACAGTAACGCGTATTTTTCGCAAGTGAAAGATCTATCCGGCGCTCTGGCATTAATGAGCTTGTGTGAAGTGATGGTTGCCGAATCATACAACAGTGCCGGCAGCTCGGAGGTACGATATGACATGGTTTCTTTGTTTTCGTGGTTATATGCAATGAAGCTGATCAAATTCTCGTTTGAACTCCCTCTAGGCCTTTAAGCGTTCCAGGGACGTTGCTCAAGCCATTCTTATGCGGACTGTAGCAGTCACGAACGAAAATCCCGCCCCGAAGGCTTTTCGGCCGATCACGCGGCCGAGAACATACACTGCGAAGCAGCGTATTGTGTCCCGACGTGAAGAGATGCTTCTGGCCACTCGAGGAGGCGACCATGGGCTTCAATACGCATGCACGGGCGATGTGTTTGCGTTTGAAGTGGAGCCCTTTTTGACAATCATGGACCAAGTCGGCGGACCCGTCACTCGGCAGAATGTGGGTGGAAGCACCTTCGCGATTGATACACTCTCACTCCAGGGAGTGGTGGACGATGAAATTGAGAACAGCGATGAGGGGTGGTAATACTAGTAGTCACATTAAACAGTTTTGAACTCAAGATTGCTATGGCTCAGGCGTTGAGGTCGAGCTACCGGTAGTAGTACTTGCCATTGCAGCAGCGGCAGATTTCCTGATGCTGCTGTCGTATTCTTTCCTCTTAGCAAAGCTACTGTTCTTGAATTTGACGCATTGCCCCTCACTTGTAGTTACGCTCGCCGATATAGCAGTCGAAGTACTCACTAAGCTGGTAGTAGAAGGTGCTCGGTCTTTCTCCATCTGCTCAATGAGTACGCCCAACTTTCCCTTCTTCGGAGTGTTCGCGACACCTGGTGGGGTTACCTTCGCTACTGTACCAAGTGGGAACGGTAATCCTTGAGAATAGGTCACTAAAGCTTGTCCAGAACGAGACTGGCTGTCATCTTCAACTGCTGGAGACGGTAATTCCAGCAGTAAACTCGTTTCATGCCCAACCCAACGAACGATGTACTCGCCGTTGCGTTTGCGGTTTAAGTCACCTTGCAGGCGACGTGTTGCTGCGTAATGATGACTGTGGCCTGAGTTCGGTCCATTCTTGTGAGCTGATCCGTCGCCATCGCGTAGCTTTTTCTCCAAATTCGCAAGGCGTTGATGGCAGTTCAGCTGTCCAAGCGCATGCTTGTACCATTCGTACAGCGTCAGTGCTTTCGTGAAGCAGTTGTGTGCTCCCCGTAAATTGCCATTGCGCGAGTGGATCATGCCGATCGCGCTTAGGGATGCAGCCTGCCCAATCTTGTTTCCCAAAGTCTTGTACAGAATGAGCGCTGTACCGAATTGTGCCTTGGCCTCATCGAACTTCGTCTCAGTTGTGAGTAGAATGCCCATCAGCTTCCGGATATTCGCCTGGCACATGGTATTCTTGTGTTGCTTCGCGATATGCAATGCCTTGTTTGCTGCATTCCAAGCACCACGGTGGCGCCCCGACAAGAACAGCGAGTGCGCGAGGTAGCATGCCACATCCATCACGTAGCCAGCAATTTTCTCGCGCAAGTTGATATCATCACCATTGACAGTGTTTTCAGTCGAGCCACCTTCTAAGGACGTTCTCGTCGATCTAGGTGACGACGCCTTGCTTTCCGCCTGGCACTCTTCAATCATGCGAATATGGAGATCGAGAATCATCCACAGGTTGGATTCATGCAAGTCCAAGATCAAATAAGCAGCACTGGATTCGATTGTGATCGTGCAGATGTGCTGGAAGACCCAGTAGCTCACTTTTCGGAAGTGTCTCGAGGTGTTATACAAAAAGAGATCACGATCAGCAACACAGAGAGACTCCAATACTTCGTTCTTGGCACCGTCGCCATCGTACATACCAAGCAAACTGCGAGCATAACTTGCGATGAACGGGAAGGTTGAATACGAAACGCACACAGCCATGAGCTCGGCGTGGTCATCCATACGCTCGACGTGTTCAGAAACACGAGACGCACGCCCACTGCGCGTCAGCGAGTTCAGCATGTGTCTGTCATTCAAAACTCGACGAGAACCACCCCTGCTGTTCGGGATGTCGTATTCTGCGCTAACGTTATCTGTTTTTCCACTTCCAGTAGACTCAGTAGCGTTGCTGATGAAGTCGCTGTAAGACGTCAGGGCCGCCAATAAAGACTGGTCGTACCTACGACCAGACGAATGACGCGACCTGGCACTCCTTCTGGAGCTACTGCTGCTGCTGCCAATACCGCTTACACCACTTCGTTTGGGCAAGCCACGTTTAGCTAGTGCGAAACCCGGGATACGATTTCGTTGAATAAGAGAGAATCGAAGAAGTGTCTCGACTAGTCCCTCCCAACTGCTTCCCCACAAACTCTTAAAATCTGCTGGCATTGCTCCTGCGGGAAGCAATCCCAGAAGCGCAAAGAAGCGGATCGCGTCTTGCCTGTGGTGCATCCGAACTTGCTCCAACGACACATCCAGCGACGCAACGAGGGTATTCAACGCGCTTCGGTCATGTGCAGCCAAACCTACAACTTGTAACTCGCTCACACCACGGCTAAGCACTGCTCTTGTAAGCTCAGATAGAGATCGATCCTGAAGTAAGGGAGCGCAGAGAGAAATTGCTTGTGGGTGACCATCGAGGAACGCCATCAGTGGATGAGCTACCAGTGCTTCCAGGATCGACGTAGAGGTGGACTTAGCGCCGTTTGTATCAATGTCGCCAATTTCAGACACAAGAAAAGCGCGCGGGGACTTCTTGATGAACAAGTCTGCAGCGTGATAATGAGACAATCGATTTAACGACACCACCTTCTCGTCGAATTCGTTAATGCCGCCGCCCATTGCTTGACGCGCGGTCATCAAAAACGACAAGGACGGTGTCTTTTGCAGCAAATGAAGCAGAAAATCGCGAATAGCCGACGGGTTTGCGTTAATCGGGTCTTCCATGTTGTCCATAACGAGCAAAACTTTCATATCAGAGAGTGCTTGGTCGAGCGGCATGTCTTTCTCGCGACCACCTTCTGGGAACAGCGCGCTCTTAATAGCCGATTCCATGCTTTCCAAGGACTGGACACCGCGCAAACGAATAAATGCAACGCCATCGGGAAAGGCATTACGATCAGCTAAGAAGTGGGCCAACTTAATCGACAAAGTGCTTTTGCCGATACCAGGAGGCCCACGTAGTGTCACAAAGCGCCGCGTGTTGACAAGCTCTGCTAACATGTGCAGCTCCTGCTCTCTGCCCACGAACGACTCTGATACTGTTGGAAGGGTCTTGATAAACTTGTTGGACGGACTAACATCTACCCACTTGCCCACCGAAATGTCGGAAAACACGAATTGCTGCGCAGACGCATTGCACCTGCAACTCTTCTCCTCAAAATTCACTTCAATCGCCTGTGGAATTTCCTCACTAGACCAAAGGGGGCATGTCTCGGCATGTAGCTGCGAAGATTCCAGCAGCATGAACTTGTCACCCTCACCGTCAGGAATTCGCATTTCGGCACTGACACGAACACGCGCGATCTCAAACGCCTGCGAAACTGTTTTACCCGTTAAAGCTGCATGGTAAAACGAGTACGAGAACATGGCTGACGATTCGTCGAGTACCCTGCCCTCGGAGCGTACGCACACAACGTGTGCTACACCAGCTTGGATAAAGACTTCACCAATATCCCTCGAGTCGCAGGACGAAACAAATACCAGCTTGAGCAAGCCATTGATCGCCGGGCGACCATCGTTGCTACGAGACGACGACGTCAGGGAGGCAGACCGCGGAGGGTAGCCAAGATCAGTTACTGTACGCGTGTCATCCTCCGCCACTTCTAGCGAAATGCTGTTCTCATTGACGCTGGTCTCCTCCACGGCTGAAGCACTCGTGCCACCGTTCAATATGCTCCGCAGGGTAACAGAGTCGACCAAGTGTGCTAAGCCAGAGCACTGCGTGTCTTCAAACATCAGATACTGACTTTGACCAACAATACGGCCGCCATGTCCACTAAAGTGCAACACCGTCACTCCTCGGTCCAAAACCTTTCGCAACGCGTCCACTGTCGCCACCGCTCGCATCGTGTGCACGGCGCGCTGACATTCCTGAAAGATCTTGTTCATGTGGCTCTGCTCCTGAGCAATATTCAGTGGTGGCACGGGCTTCAGACGATGGTTATTGTCGCTCATGACAAACGGCAGCGAGTAGAGCGTCGCGAGGTCCACCCACGTGTTGTGGATCCCATAGACACTCGAAGTCTCGGTGGTCGTCGTGCAATCGGACAGCGTGTCGCTCTTGTCTTCGCTTGTGCTGGCGGTTGTCTCCACGCCGTCGATCATGCGCCGTGCGATGCGCTCGTTCACTGCCTCGTACATCTTCTCCTCGGCATCGGACGTCGCAGCAACTGCGCGGGCTTCATTCTTTGCTCCCCCTTCGTTGACTTCTCCATTGCCACCAGCAATTGCGACTGCAAACTCGTCCGTTCCGTTGATAGACGCCGCCTCGCGCCTTCTGGTCAGCAAATCACTTGCCTGCTGCTGGATCTGCTCCAGTCGCGCCTCTGGAGACAGCGCAGGAGACGCGGGAGGCTCCGCCAGAGCTGTCACAAACGCCCACAACTCGTGCTGAAGCGATGACGAAGGCCCAGCGGCGGAACTCATTGCGACTACCGAGCAACGGAGTGCAGATGACACGCGTGCGCTCTTCGGTCTCTCTTTGAGAAATGCGGTCAATGATAAGCGTGAGCTAATTACAATCACTCCGACAATAATTGTTGATTTCGAAATACTGTACACAATGCAATCAACTGTGACGAGCACAGATGGCTACACTTTCCTATTCCGTTGGTCATCATCACACTATGAGTGATGTCGAGGACTCAGGCGAGAGTTTGTGGAGACGCAGTGAGGAGACCGAGTTTTCGTATGTGGTGACGGTTCCAGGCGCTATTAATAGCCAGCAGGTGTCCCTGACGGCAATGCAGGACCGAGAGCTCTGCGCCGGCACGCCTGCGTTTCCGTCGCACGGCCACTGCGTTTGGGAAGCCGCATTGCTGCTGGCAGACTATCTGCAGAGCAAAGCGGGCCGATTCAAGTTCCAAGACAAGAAAGTGGTAGAGCTGGGCGCTGGGGTGGGACTGGTCGGCATGACGCTGGCGGTGCTTGGCGCTCGAGTGGCGCTCACGGACCAGGAGTACGCGCTGCCTCTGCTGACCAAGAACGTGGCTGTGAACTTCCTCAATGAAGGAGAGAAAAAGGCGTTGGCAATTGCTGCTGCCGCTGCACCGACGGTGGAAGAGTGCCAGTGGGGGGAGCCATTCAAGTCCGGTGGCTCTCTGGCGTCGTGGACGAAGAGCACTGACGTAGTGGTCCTCTCGGACGTGCTCTACCATGCTTCAGCATACCTGCTGCTGATCAAAACGCTGCATGAACTGGTGTCTCCTACCACCGATGTGTTCTTCAGCTTTGAGACACGAAACATTACGATCGAAGTCAACTTCTTGCTGCAACTTGGGAAAACATTCGACGTCGAGGAGATCTCACGTAAGGAGAACGCACAAATCTTTGCCAGCTTCGAGTACCCGAACGAATTATTCATCTATCATGCGCGCCTCAAAGCTGATGGCGATGAAAACTAGCAAGAGTATCTGACTGCATTTCTACAAATTGTACGATACCTTCGTCTTTGATGCTGTTCCATGGCTGTCTTATAACCTTGACAATGAGGCAGGAGGCAACATCTCGTTGGTACGTGGAGCTGGTGAAATCTCCTCGACGTGACTGGGAAAGATTCGAGCTTCGAGCGGTACCTCCTTGGTTTTCTTGTAAACGTTATCAAGGAATGCACAGACAGCGTCGCAATGAGCCAACGCTCGTGGAGACAGCACGAAATTGAACATGTGACTTGCGAAGGGCACTTTGACGAAGACATCCTGCACGCCACCGAGGTGCTCATCCTGGTACAGCTGGATATCCTGGGGAAGGTTTTGGCGGTAGTGACGCAAGCGATCGAAGAACAGACGCGAGTCTTCGAACGACACGGTATTATCATGAGTACCGTGAGTGATCATGAAGGGTGGAATGATGCCACGGCGACGTGCTGCGCGGTCGTCATCCAAGTAGGCGATAGGTGACGCGCGCTCGAAGTCCTCGTTGTTGCTCTTGAGCTTCTTCTGCATCACCAGAAACTCGAGGTAGTGAATGAGACCATGGGTTTTGTCCCGAGAGTAGTAGATGCCGTGTCGGTCTGTGAAGTCATGGACCCCGTAGTTGTCGATAACCGCGCGTACACTTGTGTCCACGTCTTCGAAGCCGGGCTGCAGAGACTTGTCATCCGCTGTGAGGCCCACCAAACTAGCCAGGTGTCCGCCAGCAGATTCACCACCCACAGCAATAAATTCCGGATTAGCATCGAACTCGGTGCGCGCATTTCGGCGGAGATAAGCAACAGCACGCTTCGAGTCGATCAAGTGAGTGGGGAACGCCACTCCGGGGGATAGCCGATAGTCAATTACGCACACCACCCAGCCCATCGAGGCGACCTGGTAGACGCAAGCAAACGGCGGGATACGGCGATCACCGATGACCCAGCCCCCTCCGTGGATGTACAGGAAGATAGGTGCATTGGGTGGTGTATCTCGGTGCTTGTAAACGTCCATGAGCAGCTTCTTCGTTTTGGTTTTGCCGACGTGTGCGTAAGCGACCGTGCGGATCTTGCTGGCGCCGGGGTAGCTCAGCGACACCGCCATGGGCTGTGGCAACGGCAGAAACACGCTCAACCATCGCTTCAACGTCATGTGGCCGATGTCCTTCAACTGCTCCGGTGCAATATCTGACATGATGAATGCGTCGCGCATGACCTCCTTCGAGGAGAGGTTCTGTCTGTACGATTTCACCAGGTTTGCGGCTACTACGCACTGCACCAGTCCCGCGAAAGCACCGCTCCAGCGCGAGAAGATCGGCATCTTCTTCTTGAGGAGAAAACCCATCAAACACGCGTGCATGACTGCGACCTTGTGCGAAAGCTCTGTAGGCAGCAGCGACGCCGCCATGCCGAAGAAGTTCTGCGCAAAGAGACACCACATCAGACAATTAGAAAGCTGCACTCACCACACGGCTCCTGCACTGCATCGGTTCTCACCTCGCGCGGGATCTTGTTGTTCTTAGCGCGCTCTACGACGTACAGCGTGGACACGGCGAACGCCAGGTACGCCCAGCGCGTCAGGCGCTCGCTGTTCAGATACGGCGTGGGCTCAGGCTTGATGACCTTCATCTCAGCTGCGGGTTGAGGACTGCGAACTGCTTGCTTCTGGCCGTGGTGGTGGTGGTGGTGTTATTTCGTGCTGGCACTTACTGCGGGACTTGTTGCCACTGTCGAGGGACCTTGAAGGGAGGACCTCAGCAATCGAGTGGCGAGGCTGTGGGCACCGCGAACGATCGGGAAAATGCCTTTCTGATTGACGACGTCGATTCGACGCAAGCAATGCAAACCCAGATAGCATCTTATTGGTCAAAATTGTTTTCACTAATCATTTGGGATCACACAATGACGCAACACAAATGAATTCTGCTTCGAAGATCTGCGCATGTAGGAACCAACGAAGGCGCTGCTGCCCGACGCAGGTACCGCCACGGCTCGACTGTGAGCAACAAAGTCTAACTCACAGTCGAGCTGCAGTGGCGGTGGCGGACGCTGCTTCCGCCAGCTCTTCTATCTGCGCCGGCACCAGATCGGACCCGCTCTGCAGCGGAATGTCTTTCGTCTTCGTGTACAGGTTATCTAGGAAGGCGACCACGGCTTGGCCGTGGGCAATCGCGCGCGGCGACATGACGTAGTTGAACGCGTGGTGCGCGCCAGGAATTTCCAGGAAGACGTCGCAAACACCGCCCACTGGCGCCTGCTGGGCGCGCTGCCGATAAAGCTGCAGCTGCTCGAAGAATACTTGCGAGCTGCCAAATGGTACCAGCGTGTCCAGTGTGCCGTGTGAAACGAGGAACGGCGGGATCAAGTCCGGGAGATCACTCGCTCTCTCTTCGCGGAGCCAACCGACGGGCGACGCCTTCTCCCAGTCTTCGTCTGCGTCGCTCATCTTTTTCTGCATCACCAGCAGCTCGATGAAGCGCACGAAGATGTGGTCCTTGTCCTTGTAGAAGTACACACCGTGACGGTCCTTGAAATCATGCACACCGTAGGTGTCGATGCACCCACGCACACTGGTGTCAACCTCTTCGAACCCAGGCTGAAGAGATTTATCCGCCGCAGTAAGCGCCATCAAGCTTGCGAGGTGGCCACCAGCAGACTCTCCTCCAACGACAATGAAGTCTGGGTTTGCATCAAATTTCTCTCGTGCGTTACGACGCAGGTACGCGGTGGCACGCTTCGCGTCGATCAAATGCTCAGGGAAGGCAATTTTGGGAGATTTCTGGTAGTCAAACACGCATACCACCCACCCACGAGCAACAATTTGATAGATGCACGGGAGCGGAGGAGTCTCACGAGTGCTCATGACCCAGGCACCGCCATGAATGTACAGCACGATCGGAGCATTGGACGGGGTATCTAGGTGCTTATACACATCCATGAGCAGCCCTGTGGTCTTGCTCTTCCCCACGTGAGCAAACGTCACCGTCTGCACCTTGGAAACTCCCGGAAATGCCAACGAGAGTCCCATGGATTGAGGAACGGGCAAGAACACGGCCAGCCATTGCTTCCAGTTCATCTCGCCAATGCGCTGGACACTATCCGAAGCCATATCCGATGCGTGCATCGCATCCCGAATTACGTGCTTGGTAGAAATGTTGTCCCGGTACATTTTCGCCAGTCGGACCATGACGATACACTGCACGAACGCCGCGATAGAGCCGACCCACTCCGACAGCACAGGCCTCTTGGACTTGTGCAGGTTGTAGATTATAGCGGCGTTGACAGCCAGCAGGTTGTGCGAGAGCTCCGTGGGCAACATGGCAGCGAAGAAGCTCAGCATATTCTGCACCAGCAAGCATCGTCAGGTTTTGAAGCGTGCCGTGCAGACCAAGTCCAATTTCGAGCGTACCTCACGCGGAATGTCCTTGATCTTGGCGCGCCGCAGCAAGTACAGCATCCCCACTACAAATGCCAGGTATCCCCATCGCGGAGGAGGCTCACTCTGCACCACCGCCTTGTTGATCTTCATTGTCCAGTGTCACTTCCGATTATGTTGTGTCCGTTCACCGCCAGACGGACACCATGAGATTTTCCGGCCAATCATGCCGGCGTGTATCCCAAGCAAGGATCCCCTCGCGAAGTTGCAGTCTGACAAGCCATGCGTCGCTCGTTGAAGGGCAAAAGGTGTTGAAGCTGTCATTCAGTGCTACTGCTATAGCTATAGACTAAAAGCTTTTTTTTTACTCGACCTTGATGGTCCGATAAATTTTGTTGACGAAGAAGAGCGAGCTCTGGAATCCGATAAAGCCCAGCATGACGAAGAAGCAGTAGGCTATCATGCTCGTGTAGCCAAAGTAGAACGCCGCCTGGAAGAAGCCCGTCATGCCCGCGACGCTCGTGTAATACCACACGCTGTAGGCGAGCACGAAGAGCCCCGTCGTGCCGCCCGAGATGTACGACCGCCACCACCAGCGGTGGTCCTCGGACGAGAGTTGAATGTACGTCAGCGAGATGGTGGTGAACGCAGTCACGAACACCAGCATGACGAACGACAGGAACAAGATGCCGAACAGCTTGTAGATCGAGTGACCCCAGATCGCGGCAAAGATGTGGTGCAGTTCGATGTAGACAGCGCTGAACGGGAGACATCCCGCAGCGATGATCAGGATGAACGGGCTGCGGTAGCCAGGCACGGAGGGAACCTCACGCGGTATCTTGTTCGTGCGGCACGGTGACTTAAACTCACCCGTGGAGTTCCGTCCAGCGATGCCTCCAATAATCGTCAAAGGCAACGCTACCGTAATGAACAGAGCAAGCACGATCATGATGGTACCAAACGGTAGTGCCGCCGACGAGTCGTTCCAGATCGCTACCGAGTTCAAAAACGAGAAGATGGCAACCAGTGGGCCAGGGATGACCAGCACGCACATCAATATGTTCCACACCCATCGCTGACCTCCCAGCTGACGGTACATCCGTGCAGAATGGAAGCCTCCAACGCCTGCAGTCAGCGCGTAGAGGACGATGAAGGCAGTCATCATGCCACCGCGCTTGTTGGGCTTCACAATGCCGAGCAATGAGGAGACAAGAACCACTGACAACAACACGAACAATTGCGCGCCGGCACCGTTGAGCGCGCAGAAAACACTCAAATTCGTCGGGAACCGGAATACATCCGCGTGCAAGAGCTTCCAGCCAGAGTCATCCTCCAGCGCATGTTCGTCTCCAGTCTCCAGGTCAGTGTATCGCGAGAAGTCCCGCTTGAGAATCCGAATCATCACGATAGACAGGAAGCCCGTCAGCATCATCACCAGAATGAACGAGTTGATGACCGAGATCCAGTGCAGCTCCAAGTCGTCGGGCTCGACCAGCTCTTTGTCCACATTGCGATTCTCGTACAGCAGATCTGGTCGGTTGTGCCACTTGACAGAGTACGTGAAAATGGCTTCCGGCGATCTGGCAATGTTTTCTGGGGATAACGCGTAGTGATACTCAAGGTCCGGGTCGGAAGACGCCATCGTCATGTTCACAGCTACAATCTGAACAGCACACACAAGAGGACAGGTCAGCGTTTATCCAACACTCTAATCAGCCACTCATCCTTTCTACTTACTTTGTTTTTGCCTTCTTCCGCCTCCACATTGTTGTAGGCGATGTCGAAATGCAGGTGCGTGTTCAGGTAGTAGTGCAGCTTCATGCCTTCGCGGATGCCCTCCTGGATGAGGTATCCCACCTGGCCTCGAAGTCTGATGTCGTCCACGTACATCTCGAACTCGTAGTCCTCATCCACCGCGTCCTTGAACGCCTTCATGACGTCAGGCATGACTGGTAGTTTGCACAGCTGTGCGTAGGTCTGGTCCACGCCGAAGTAGAGGCGGTAGTCCGTCACGACCTTGCGACTGCCTGTGAGCAGCTCGCCCAGGTCGTGGTCGTCCCATTGGCGCTCCTTGGGTTTGCAGTAAGGAAGCTTGTAGTACTGGTACGTCTCGGTAGGGTTCGCGTACGGACGGATCTGCCAGCAGCAGCTTCAGGGTCAGTCGCCAAGAAAAGACGCATCTCTCTCTCTCTCTCTCTCTCCATCATATAACGAGTCTATTCTGCCCGTTAGAGGCCCACGCACCGTGTTAGCCACGACCTCCACCTCGTCCCGCATCTTGTAGTCATCCTCAGCTGCCACGAAGGAGAACGTGGCAGCCACGAGCAGCAGCAGCGACGCCCGCACGTGGTTCATCTCAGCTTCAAATGAGCTTTTGACACCCCTACGTAACGTCCTCTCGTCGCTGATTGGTGGAAACTTACATTTGTTGCATTCTTTTCAAACATGGCTACACTTCTCAGCCAAATCAAGGAAGAACATCGAATACAATCCAATTGAAGCGATGGCATCAACGTCTGCGGTCTCCCGCCCGTCCAAGAAGCACAAGAACAACTCGGAAAATGCCTCGCAGCCCAAAAAACGCGCGTGGTGGTGGACTGACACGTCCGTAGACAGCAACCAGGAGCGCGCGGTAGCTTCCAGCGAGACGGAGCTGCTGAACGCCGCTGTGCTGTGTGCGGCGCTGTCTGCGACCCAGTCGGAGCCTTCGGAAGCCGACAAACAGGCCAACGATCGCGCCGTCCGCGAGCTGGAGATGCACGTGCGCAAGTCGCCACTGCCGCACAGTCTGCAGCTGCCCGTACTGGCGTTCACGCCAGCCTACGTGCTCGTGCAGTCCGAGCTCGCGGTTCTCTGTGCTGTACGAGCCACCAAGCCTGCGGATATTCTGCAGACGGTAGTGGGCTCGGCCGTGCCGCTCTCGCAGCCGTATGTGCACAGATTCGGTGGAGCGAGGATCCACGCGCCGTTCTGGAAGCGAACACAGCGACTGGACTTGCAGGACATCCACCATCAAGCACGGCAAGCCAAGAAGATGCTGCTGCTGTGTGGCCATTCCATCGGTGGCAGCATTGCGCAGTTGGCATTCTGTGAACTGGTGTACCTGCGCCTGCCAACCAAGACGCGGCTGTTCCTTGAAAAGCGAGACTATGACCAGCAAAAACAAGAAAAACACAGCACAGCAAGTGATGGATTGGACTTCCGATTGATGGTTCAAGGCATGACAGAGGAAGAGCGTGCGGCAATTTCTCGCAATATGCCGCACATGCTGGCGATTGGGTTTGGAGCCCCATATATTGGATCCACGAGATTGATGGCGTTTTTGGAGCCACTGAAGCTCAGTAAGCGAGTGATCACGTTTGTCAATGAGTTTGATTGCATCCCGAGCATTCTCAATGTAGCGCAGTCGGCGGCGATGGTTGCGAAGACGACGGAGCGCTTTGTCACGATCACGAAAGCGACGAAAACGCTGGTGAACTTACTGCCCATTCAGATGCAACAACGTTTCGTCGATTTAGCAGCAGTAGCAAACACTGGCACCGTCCCCAATGCGAACTCGGCGTATTTATCGATGAGTCTGAACATTCTGCAGAACACGTTCCAGAAGTTCCGCGACTTTAATATCGTGAAGGAAATCGACTACCAGTATTCTCCGTGCGGGACGTACATTTTCCTCTCCAAGTCCGGAGCCGACTACAATATCTACTCGGATCCATGCGCTATCAGCAAGGCGTTGCACCAGGAAGGTGATTCTAACTCCAGTTTGACCGGTAACGCCATCTTGCAGCATTTGATGAGCGCATATGTGGGTGCCGTCGCGCGCCGTTCGAACTCCATTCAGATCAACGCATCTATGGACTTCTATGAGCGTCTTGGTGTTCCTCGAAACGCGACAGAGAGACAAATACGAAGTGCCTACAAGAGACTAGCACTGAAGTGGCATCCAGATCGGTGGGCGAACAACTCTGCCAACCCTCAGGAACAAGCATCCGCAGAGGAAATTTTTAAATTGTTAGCAGAATCATACGAGGTGCTATCGGATGCTGAAGCACGAAAGACGTACGATGCGCACCTGACCGACTCGCTTAGCCTTAAGGATGAATTTGTGCGCAATGGCACGGTGAACGGGATGACTCTTGATGAGGCCATCGCCACTTTCTGCGACGTGGTTGATAATCTCTCTGGTGCGGTATCGAAGGTGACGTCGCGCTTTCCAACTTCGAACTCGACAGTGGTGAATCCATTGCGTACTCCCTCCTCCGTCCGTAGCGGCCTTCATCCAAACAACCACGACAATATCTTTGTGCCGGACCGGATTCGAGTGTCGCGTACAGTGGGAATCGGCGCAGACCAGCGTGAGCAAATCCTGTATTTGGAGCCGGAAGAAATCATAGCGGGTGATGTAGCAGCACCTACTCAGGCGGCAGGTAGGTCTGGTGCAAATGCCGGACTGCGAACAGTTTCCGTGGTTGGTGGTGCTGTCGCTGTTGGAGCAAGCGTTGCGCTAATTGTAAGTGCGTGGTCACAGTACTCGGAGATGTCGAAGAAGAGACGTCAGGCAGCAGTGGTGAGGGATATGCCCGCAGATTGCTTGTTGTTGTTGCTAGAAGATTACCACAACACGCAGCACACCGATACAACGCAACTACTCCTTCAACAAGCTGATGAACGGAAGAAGAGAAAAGATGCCTCGTCACTCGCCATTGCGGATTCGAGCAGTCGAGCGGATGATAGCGCCGCAAAGCAGCTTCTCGTGAGGGGAGCTCAGCAAGCACTCGTCGCACTGAAACAAGAGGAAGATGCAGCAGAAGATGAACTGGTTGAAGATTTCTTTGACTGCGCGACAGAGTATGATAATGCCGCTATGGAAATGATGGCCGAGGAGGAGTTTTTCGAGTGCGTCGATCTCATGGACGAGGTTGCAGTTCACTTTAGTGACGACGCACTGAAAGAAGAAAAGCGGGAGGAGGAAGAGTCGAACGAAGAGGGCGAAGCTGTTCCCGTCAGTAAGCGTATTGCTTTTCCTCCTGGATCGATTGTCAGCACTCCTTTTGGTCTCGCGACTGTGCAAGATTGGAGAGAAGGTGAAGCGTCCGCTGTAGTACGCTTTGCTTGTACTAAGTTCATGGTCGGCTACATTCAGAAGGCGGATATCTCGCGTGGTGCGTCACAGGCAAAAACGACGGCAAGTGATCTCTTAGAGTCCAAGAGAGCGAAGCTTGCGGATCATGTGGTAGCCCGCTACCATTTGGATGATGGGGAAGCGGGTAGTACTTTCAAGAGTCTAGTCGCTGCGAGTGGTGATGGTGCTTTGGACAGCGGAATCCGTGCTGCCGGAGGTGTAGCTTTGGCGAATGGTATGGCAAGGACATCTTCCGCGTTAGGTGGCGCCGTGGCTGCACCGCTTACGATAGCATCAATTCTCGTCGATATCGGAAAGGAGTACTACGACTATCGCAAGCGGCATACTGACAGAAAGTCTCTGGGTGTGCTCTCGACGACCACCGAGCAGCTCATGATGCAAGATTTCCGGCTGAAGACTGGTGAAGTCATCGCCAGTCGTACGGCAGCAGCGGCAGGTGCAGGCATTGGCGCATATAGTGTGGCTTCAGCCTTGGGGATGTGGAGTACAGCAGGGCTTGCAGCTGGTCCCGTGGGTCTTGTGGCTGCTACGAGTGCGGCCGTTGTTGGCGGTATGCTAGGCTTCTTTGCTGGTTCCAAGGCGTATTCGGCATCTACCGCGGGTTATTTCACAAGTCAGCAGAATGCAAAGGAGCACATCGATCGTCTGGAACTTGGGGCGCGGATTTTGTTTGACGAATTTGACGCCGAAGCCACGGGCACAATCTCGAAGGAAGACTGCATTAAGCTGATGAAAAAGCTCTACGATGCGATGGGTTCTATCTCGGAAAGCGGATATGAGAGGACGATGGCAGTGATTCAAGACGATGCTTTTGAGGGACCCGTGACGTGGGGCATGTTCTGGGAGTGGGTGAGCACGGAAGCAGCTCGGGCTCTTCGCGAGCTGGAACATGAAGAGTCGAAGAAGTTGTCGGAGCCTGTGGCGGGTGAAACGTGGTGGAACAGCTACATGAAGTATTTTTCATACTTGAACTCGAAAACAGCTACACCGCTGCTTGCAGAGCCACAGGCTGCTATGTATCCGTCAGTCTTCGCTGCGTTGGGTCTGGCTATGACGGATACTGCATTGCTATCTGAGGCTGCTGGATCACAAGCTGGTAACTTTGAAGAAGAGAGCTTGGTGCTGAAGGCGCAGATCGAGTTCTTGGTGAACAATGACCATCTGACAGTTGGAGATGCCTTCCAGCTCCGAGAGCAGTTGACATCCGATGATCCGGTGGTAAAAGAGTCCGCGCGGAAGACAATTGTCGCTATGCATGAAGGGCTTTCGACAGATCAGCAGCTTGTCTGCGATGGATTCGGCTTTACAGGTGGCGACGCCATGGAGGTTGCTGACGAGTCCGAAAAGGACAGCGATACAACCCGCACACACACTACAAAGGCTACTGCTTCTGATGAAGATAAGAAGAAGAGCCCCGAGCCTGATGAACGGCTTGACGTCATGTGCTCGCTGATGTCTACGCAGGGCCTGCAGCATTTCTTGCAGCGACAAAATATCCTTGTTCCTACCAAAAGCGAAGCGCCTGTGCGACACGAGGATTTGCACTGTTTAGCACTTATGGCTGCAGCTCCCACTCCATCAACGCCAGAACCGTCGAATTGAGCTTGTTCACATGTGAGATACTCTGCTAACATTGTACTACAGTTCAAATGAAAGACCAGACCTGGATGAATACAATTACCGTTCCATCAATGTCGTCTTCGTGTCATTGCTGATGTTGGATCTGCAGTAAATGCAGGTGACTAGCAAGTATCTGCCGTAACACAAGCGTCATGTCAGCGTCTTCGAGAAGAAAATGTGTCGTCTTTGATTTTTTGCTAGTGGTTGCCCTGTAACCAGACACACACTGTTTGTGGATGCTTAGAAAATAGAGAGCTTCACTTCCATGGCCTCGTGGACGCGGAACGTGTTCTCGGGGTGCTCGTCGGGGTCTGCAACAAGAAATGCAAACACCGAGAGAGATACGCGCACGTTAGCTTGATATCCTTCTCATAGCATTAACGGGAACAGCCGTCACGTACCGTTGAGGAAGTCCGTGAACTCGATCTGTTCGTCCGCGCCCGTGAGCGTGTCCAGACCGGCGTGAGAGCTCGGCAGACCCGGGAGACGCTTCAAAAGCAGCAGCAGCAATACAAAACCCATATGAGCAACATATCCGTCGATGTCTCTACAAAGACAGAGATCTGCTCACCGTAAACTGCTCGAGCACCGACTTCTCCGTGCGCAGACGCATGGCCGCCGCCTTGCCGTAGACCTGCTCGACCGTCGCCATCTTGAGCTCCCAGTTGGACTGGCGGTGCTGCAAAAAAAAAAAAGGACCAGTCAGTACAGTAGCCATTTATTATCGAGGTGAAGGATACGAACGCCACGTACTGTGGTCTGCAGACGCTGCACCTCGTGCAGAGGTCGCACGTCCTCACTGGCGCTGTAGAAGCCGAAGCGCAGCGCGTCGGGGGGCGCGCGCACGAGGGGGAGACTGGCAGACTTCTGAGAGGAGGGATAGACACATTCAGGGCACAAGAAGTCAGCCTCAGTCGCACGCCTGTGGTCGCAGCAGACAGGTAGCTCCCTCACCATGTTTGATCGATCCGAGCTTCGAGATCCAAAATGGGGGATCCCTGTGTAGTACCATTCGATATGCTGTATGATAGGTTACAAGATGTAGCCATTCGTTGACAGACCAATTTATCGAGATAATTGACCAACAAGTATGGCGCCGGGCAAGTCGCACGGCACGGACCAGTACGGGCTCAAGCGGTCCTCAGGCGTGGACTACAGTCAAGTGCTAGACCGGCAGATCGACGACGACCGCTTCGAGCGGCAGCGCGCCATCCGAGCGGCCTCTGCAGCGGTACGAACCCTTTGCTTCGCTGCCCCCAAGTACTACGTAACGCTGACCTTTTCTCGCTTGTTGCTTTGCTGCTGTTGCTGACCGCCAGCCGCCTGTAGAGCAGCAGCCCAAGAATGTTGGAGCTAAAGTCGCAGCTTCGCAATCCGCCACCATGGACGCCTTCATGCGCATGATGACGGGCAAGGACGAGCGCACCATCGCCGACCGCATCAGCGACCCGAACCGCCCCACGTGGGAGCAGTACAAGAAGGAGAACGCAGACAAACTGGACCTCAGTAGCAATGGGGAGAAGGAGATGAAGGAGTACAGGAAGAAGCTGGACGCTGCCAGGGAGAAGGTGAGGGATGGTCTGACGAAGTGGTTGGGGGAGAGGGGATGGCGCTCTGACTGTTGTGTGGTGTGTTGCATGGCTGTCGACAGAGACTGGCAGGAGGCAGCAGCTCCAAGAAGAGGAAAAAGAAACACAAGAAACGCTCGCGCTCGTCCTCGTCGGACGATTCGAGCAGTGACGACGAGCGTCGACGCTCCAAACACAAGAGCCGCAAGAAAAAGTGAGTCGTCTGATGGTCAAATTGACGGCATTGTTGCCACCTTCTGACGTTTGAGTTATCGTGCAGGAAGAGCCACAAGCGACGAAGGAGGTCCTCGGACTCGGAAGACAGCGACTCAGACTCGGGTGATGACCGCTCACGACGACACAAGCACTCCAAGAAGAGCAAGAAGTCGTCGCGCAGGAAAGACCGAGACGCGTCTCCTTCGCCCGTGCGTCTCTCCTCCTTCCTGCAGCAATCGAGTGACGATTCAGACGACGAGTTTTCCTAGCAGTGCACCAACCAATTACGGTAGCTGCAGACCCGAGTGTCCGCTGTTCGCACTCGTGCTTTTATAGACCGTTCATACGTTTGTACAACGAATCAACACAGCTGATATCTTGCGAGTCCCATTTTTGCTCGTCATAGTTCAATCGCATTCTAAGTAGCGCAAGGGTTCCAGGTGTCGTCGTCGCTGATCCCCCGCAGTCAATCGCGCGTCTTCCTCGAGCAATGACCGACACCGAGAGCAGGAAGAAGTTCATGCAGCTGCTGCGACAGGGCGTGCAGCACAAGGTTCAGCAGCAGCAGCAACAGCCGCAGAGCAAAGCAATATCGTCAACTTCCGCAGACCTTCAAGCTGAGACGCGTCGCGCCACGCTGCCAGAATGCAGCGTCCATGGCAAGGAATCTGCTGGTGTGGCGACGTGGCAGACGCTCGCATGGCGCGACGCCTTCTCCATGGCACCGTATTTCCAGGAAACCGCGGGCGGCAGACCGCTGCGTATCAAGCAGGTGCTGCAGGGAGAGCTCAACGGCTTCGGCACAGGCCTCACCGTGTGGCCCGCAGCTTGTGTGCTCTTGAAGCATCTGGAACAGAGAGCAGCTAGCAACCCAAGAGCATTGGCAGGTTCGGTGAACCCGTACGTGCTGGAGCTTGGAAGCGGCACAGGCGCAGTGGGCATCGCGGCGGCAATGCTGCTTCAAGCTGGACGAGTGGTGCTAACGGACATGGACAATGTCCGCTTCATCATGCAGGAGAACGCTGCCTTGGCTCGGCAGGATGGCGTGCTAGATAGCCACGTTGTGGTGGAGGTTGAGGGATACGAGTGGGGGCAGCCTCCGTCTGAGAACCTTATCCCGGGGCCCGAGGAGTGCTACCCGGACCTCATCCTAGTGTCGGACTGCATCCTGCCACGCCTGTACCCGATCGAGCCACTCGTGGAGGCATTGACACTTCTCAGCAGACCGCACACTCGTATTCTCATTTCGTATGAACACCGCCACTACCAGCATTTCCAACCCAAGCACAGATTCTGGGAGCTCATGCAGGCAAGGAAGTTCTCGTTGCGTGTGATCGACACTACCGAATACCATCCACATTATGTTGCTGCGGACATCGAGGTGTGGGAGATCACTCCGCCTGCACATGGATAGTTGTTAGTTGTAAAAGCTATTGAATTCATTAGGATAGAGTTATGTGCTCCTGTTCCTTTACGCTACTTGTACATGTACTTACTTATTTTTCTGCTCTGTTGCTGCTCGACGAAGCAGGTGGCACTGCCGAAGCGAGCGCTAGGCAGTGCAGCTCTTCATGGCGGACAATCGTCTCATCCTCTGGGACGATGTACTGCTCCTCAAGGAACCGCTTCAGCCCACTAGTTGACATCAGCGAGCACATGACATCCAGTCGTGGATCAACCTGGGGCGATTTAGACCCCTTTTTCTTTTGCTTGCCGGAGGAAGGGGCCAGTGGTGGCAGCTTGGCCAAGGCTGTCGACTGCGACGGCACCACCTGCGTATCCTCCACGTTCACTGAAATCGATGCTGGAGCTCCTGCTGCCTTTTCTTTCGCGATCTTGACATCAGTGTTGGCAACAGGAAAGAGCTCGTTCGCAACAGGAAAGAGTTCTTCAAAGCTATCTGAATTTTCAGATTCAGGTTCTGCATCGCCAAGCTCCGACTGAAGGGCGGCAATGATTTCCCGGGCTGACACCAGCTCGACGGGGTCGTTCGAATCGAGCTGCGAGTATAGTGAAAACGCCTGCCCAGCTGTCAGATGGTTACTGTGTACGAGAGCCTCGACTGCCGCCTTAACCTCATCGAGATTGTCTTCTTCACCGGGAAGGACAGGAGCAAAGGTAGCTCGAGCATGGATATCTCTTTCCACTTCTTTGAAATTCGCTCCCTTCGGGCTCGTACTGGCGCCTCCCTTTTCGTCTGGGTGGTGCTTCTCGTGGTGCTTCTGCCTCGCATCTCGAAGTTTCCGAATCACTTTATCCCGCTTTCTTTCACCTTCACCATGGTGACTTGACTTTGACTTGTGACGCTCGAGGTTGTTGAGTGATCTCGCAGCCTCCGTGCTTACCCAGATCCAAAACATACGCCACGTCACTGGTCCTTCGAAGCTTGGGTCTTTGATCGCTTCAATGCTTGCCTCGTACGCAAAGTCCGACGTATCTCCTGATATCTCATACAGCTTTTGCATTATCGAGAGGCACGCTTCCTTGGAAATCTCCCCAGTACCTGTAGGGTCATGCTCTTCGAACAGCACCCGCGCACCCAGCTCCAATCGGTCGATGTGCTCCTCTGCATGCTTTTGGCTCTTGAAGTATGAGGCAGTAGACAGAGAGTACACCTTGGCACCCCCGAAGTAGCCTGCGACGCCACCGACAACGGCAGCACTAGTTGCCGCCACGATTCCAATAGGCCCAGTCGCAACACCGGCAGCTGCCCACGTCGTCATCGCCGATGCTACACCGTACGCACTTATTCCTGCACCAGCTGCAGCCGTTGTGCGGCTTACAACCACCTCACCCGTTTTCAACCGGAAATCCCGTCGCATTAGCCGCTCGCTCGTCGACGAAAGTACTCCCAGCTCCTTTCGCTCAGTATGTTTCTTGCGGTAGTCGTAAAATTCTTTTCCGATGTCGACAAGAATGGACGCGACGGCTAGAGGAGCTGCTACCATACCGCCAAGAGCTGCCCCAGATCTTGCCACCCCGTTGGCTAGTGCCAAGCCACCCGCTGCACGTAGTCCACTATCGACAGCACCTCCGGCGCCGGCAAGTGCCACATTTGTAATTTGGTCCCCGGTCTTGCTTTCCTCCAATCCATAATTCGTGATCACGCACTTTGCCAATTCTGCTCGTCTCTCCTCAGCGGTATGGTTCGTTAGCTCACGAGCCATGGACGCGCCTCGAGTAATTTCCTTCTTGTCGACGTAGCGAAGAGAGTCGTCTTCAAATCGAATCGCCGCTACTGCGGTGTTTTCTCGCCAATCCTCAACCACCCCAAACCCAAATGGAGTATTCACCTTGGATCCTCGAGGAAACATCACACAAACCTTCGGCATACCGTGCGGATGGCGAAATTTCTCGTACTTTTTGGCAAAATGCTGATCAACGTCTTGGACAAGCTCCACGCAGTCGAAAAACTCTTCCTCGGCCATGGCCTCAACGACTGCATCTTCATCCTCAGCAACGCAATTGAAAAACTCTTCGATGAGCTTGTCGTCTCGATCTTGCTGCGTCAGTTCGACAATGGCTTGTTGGGCCTCTTTGACGAGATATAAGCTACTAGCGCCAGAGTTCCCATTTATACTATTGGCTGAAGTACTAGCAATCGTGAATGCTTTAATCTGTCGAGCTTTAGATTCCTGAAGAAGTTGAATGCTTGGAGTACGACTCTGTCGCTGCTGAACGCTTTTGCGGTCTTCCAAAAGCAATACCAAGCAATCGCCTGACATATCACGCACAGCAGCAGCTTGGCGTTTCTTTCTGGAGGCTTCCGAGAACTGCGACCACGCACTGACGATAATCGCCACGCTGGCAGCGACAGCCACAGCGCCCCCAACAACGGAGACCGTCTTCAAACTTGTGCTGGTCGACTTTGAACTAACGCTGTCACTGCTGCTGCGTGTGCCAATTGATTGGGTGGAGGTCTCTGCATTATTGTTTGTCACCAGCCCTCCAGTCTTGCTCAGGGATGCAGAAGTTTCAGATGTGGAAGCAGAAACTCCAGTTGACGAAGCAGGAATTGCACTTGACGACGTTGAGACTCCATTTGATCCAACAGGAGCATTGGATGACACCTGGTGAACAGTTCTCGCAGAATCAGGAACACCAGCTACGCCAGTAGAAGCATTGTCAGTCGTAACCTGAAGATTGGTCGATGAACCCTGCACTCCGCCTGAGGGTGTAGCAGCCGTAGCCGGTGTCTTACCTGCATTATGCTGAAGCGGATGTCCAACAGTAGTAGAGCTTGACGAGCTGAATCGGTCCGTCATGCGGTGTAATGTGCTGGAGATGTTGTCAACGGCATCCTTAAAAGTGGAAATCGCCTCGTCTAGAGTTACACCATCCACTGTGCCGTAATGCATGAACTCTTCTCTGCGGCTCGGTGGCCGGTTCAAGTACGCATCATAGCCCTGACGGCTCTCTTTGTCCAAGAGCACCTCGTAGGATTCTGCCAACAACTTGAAGATATCCTCTGCTACCTCCTTTTGCTGCTCGGTGAGAGATCCGTGCGCAATCCGATCGGGGTGCCATCTCAGTGCGAGAGATCTATACGATCTACGAATCTCGCGGTCGCTTGCATTTCGAGCCACACCTAGGCGCTCGTAATGGTTCATTGTCGCGTTGATCTGGATCGACCTAGACCTCCGAGCGATAGCATCGACATAAGCACTCATCCTGTGCTGCAAAATGGAGTTTCCCGTGAGGCCAGTGGTGGCTTCCTCTCCGTCCTCACCTAGGCCCTTCCGAATCTGCATCGGGTCCGAGAAAATACTGAATTCTGCGTTCTCCTTCGCCATGAAAATATAGCTCCCACAGGAAGCATACCGATAGTCAACTGTCTCGCGCATTTTGTCGAATGACTTTTGGAGCATGGTGATGCTCATCGATATGTACGCTGATGTGGCACTAGGTACCGCGGCCGTGCCAGCACCCTTTGCCATGTCCGCCATTCGCTGCTGCATTGGTGCCGGCAACAGATTGAGCAACGCTTTAGTTGCCTTCGCGATAGTCACCAGTCGTTCCGTCGTTTTGGCAAGCATAGCAGCCGAATGTGCAATGTTCAAAATTCCGGGGATGCAGTCGAACTCGTTGACGAAAGTCACCACTCGGTCGTTCATTCCTAATGGCTCCAAGAAAGCGGTCAAGGCGTCATTACCAACGTACGGCGCACCGAATGCAACGGCTATTGCCACAGGCAGGTTTTGAAATGCAGCGTCGCGATCATTGTTTCCAACTTTCGTCATCCATTCAGCAGAATCATTCTTCTGTTTCTTGTGTTTGCGAAAGTGCTTTTCCTTGTGGTTGTGTTCTTTACTTTCGGCCTTCGGTTGGTCCGCATCGAGTTTCTCGAGAACCTTTCGCATGCTACCCGGCAAACCAGAATACACCAATTCACAGAACGCCAGCTTTGCGATACTGCCACCGATCGAGTGTCCACATAGCAGTAACACTTTGTTCACACTTTGTGCCTTTTTGTACAGCTTCGTGAGGTCCAGTCGCTGCGCGCACTTCCAGAACGGCGCGTGCACGCGAGACCCGCCAAAACGGTGCACGTATGGCTGCGATAGCGGCACGGCCGAGCCCACCACAGCCTGCACAATGTCGCTGGGACTCGTGGCTCGCATGGCACAGATGAGGGCGCCTTCAGACTCCACAAGCACGTAGTCGCTCGTGATTTCGAGCACCGGTAGCTGCAGAGTGTGCGGCAGTGGCGACTTGCGCACGTGCATCTCTAGCTCGCGAGCGGCGCGCGCATTGGCCAGCGTATCGGAAGCTGAAGGACACGCTTTGGTGGTTGACAGCGCGGCGCAGAGCACGGCGGCGCTCAGCAGCTCCGTCTCACTGCAAGTGACGGCTCGCATGGCGTTCTGGCGACCGTTTGCACTGCGCCACCACCACGCGGGGTCTGTCTGCTGCTGGTGTGGGTTCTCGCTCAGCAGCGGTGCCATGATCTTTGGCTCCGCGGTGCGTCCAAGCCGGCAACTTTAGATGTGTGAGAGCTGAGGTGCGGGCGCGACTTGCGCAATGAAGCCATGTTTGATTTTCATGGATTTTCAATTCAATTTTTAAGTACCGGCTTTACTCCGAATAGATAACCGCAAACATTCGTAAGTACTGGTACCGAAGAATTATCTGGATACCAACTCAGATATTTCCTGGCCGTTCCACATGCGCGGTTGGGTCTTACAATCCTACGGGAATATGTAATAATAGAGGTTAAATGGCTACAACAAATCTGTCAGAAACATCAACTAACAGAACTAATAATATAATAGAGGTGCGCATAGTGAGAACGTCTGAAACAGCTCACTTTCTCCCTTAAATTTCAGAAATATTGTAGCATGCGGTGCGCTAAGTTAAGTTAGGGTTGTTAGGATCGGCACTCGCCTAATGTTGTTAGGTTAGTGAACCAGTTTTTCTTTCCCAGGTCCAAGGCTCGAGCTACTGCGCTCGTCAGGCGAGGCGATTGGCAAGCAAGAGCTACTACTCGAGAAATAAATTGGATTTTCACAATCTAAGGGGGTCGAACGAACAGTTACATTACTGGAGCTTATGCAACGACCATCAGCTCAATCTGGTAAGAGACGAGGAGAGCGGTGCCCGCATGAGTGGCCATGCAATCAGCTGCATTAATACCACATCGAATCCCCCCACGAACCAGCCACAATGTCTGCTGGCAGTGTAGCGACTGACTCCTGCAGAGCCTGGTGTAGATCTTGAGCGCATCCAATACTCAGCGGCCATGGAACTGGATCGTGAGTGCAACCGTACATGTACGTTGGCCCGCCAGCTTGAAGTGAGTGTGAACTATACTGGCGACCGGTTTTGAGTGCCGCACGCTTGAGAGCTTGAGAGACATCTGCGGTCGATATGCTGGATGGCTTTCCGCGACGACTCATGTACACGGTAGCTGGGATATCCACAGGGAGAGACTTCCTAGCTTGGAGGAGAATGAGGGTGCAAAACATGGGACACAAGTACGGATGCCCAGATCGCGACAGCATCCTTGTCGTAGGATCCCCGCCTTGGTTTGTCTTGAAGCTGATTAGGCGCATGCATACAGACTGAGCTTCAGTGGGGAAGAGTAGGCTGCCCAGACGCATCCAATACGGCGATATCCTGAGCTCGCAACGCAAACCATTTGAAAGTGCCGCTGCTGATCCCTACGATCTCCGAGCGCCTCAGGAAGAAAAAGAACACTAAGCACAGACCCCCCCCCCCAGGGCTTGGTCAAAGGGATCAACCAGAGTCATGCTTTGGAAGTAGGCTTCTAATAGATCGAGAGACGCGGGTGATTGCGGCGCTGAGGTGTGTCGAGACGGTTGATTCCTTTGAGCAGCGTGCGGATTTGCGGGTGTGCTATCGCATAGTCGTAGCCGGATGCAACGAAGAAATGACGTACACCGTGGAGTACCGCCAAAATTGATTCGCTTCGAATGGGGCCACCAGACCCAAATCCAAACTGAACGCCGTGGAGAACAATATCTACGATGTGTTGTACTCGGTTGGCAGGGGATAACCCGCTAAGCCACGCTGGAATGCCTTGCCGCGATGCCCACGTAATCCATTTACTCAGTGCACGGCTGTATTGATCATACGTGGAGTCGGCAACGGAGTGAGCTCGAAGATACTCTACAAAAACGTGGCCAGGCCCTCGATATCAACCGTCGGGGAAACCTGCAACCAGCCAGGTGTTAGTGAGGCACACTGCATTGCAAACGGAGAGTTAGCTGCGATGTGGGAGCCGGCATCAGCACGGATATTGGCAACACCGGCGACATGTGATGCAGAGAATTGGAGCAGGAACGACGTTTCCCACCAGCTGAGGAGTCAGATAATCACTTGGGCGAGTGGATTTGCGAAGACAACTTGTTTTACCAGGCAACACCGATGTATTGTCGGTACGGAAGTGCACATGGAAGGGTCGGTGGGTGCGCGAAACCTTGGCCGCCCAGCGGGTGCCCCACATGTTGACAGCGAACGCACACGATAGAAGCTCGCGAAAGTTAATGTCGATGCCGTTAGCCTCACCACTCTTGACCTCGCGTATCAAGCTGCGCTCTTGCAGAGAAAACTGGTAAGCCCGTGCTTCCCGGGCTAGAATATCCAGAGCGCATAGCCCGAAATCTGACGCATCCGCCTCGATCGCTACGCCCGGGGGTGGTAGCGCGTTAAAGTATTCTGATGACACTCCGTTCAAATGGAGTGTATGAAGCACGAGCCACCACCGCAGCAGATCTTGCTTCATGTCTTCCGTCACAGATATGCGCTGGAACCTGTCCAGTTGACTTACCCGAATCCGTAGGCGTTGGAGAAAGGTCGCGCGGCGCGGATGCGTGTAGCCACGTGCCTTAAGCTTTCCATTAGTGACCGGTATGCCTTGTGCGCGAGCACCGACGAGGAATATGCAGCCACAACAATCGGCGTGCCGTTTGATTTGTTGTGGTAGACATAGAGACCAGCTCTGTCGTCGAGTCGAATTCAATCCCTAGCACGCGTTGGTATTTGCTTCAATTCGTGAGCTTTTTGTCATTGATGGCACCAGCACCCATAACATCGACCATGGCAAACCTAAGAGGGGGGCCCATTTCGCTGCATGATAAGCCAATATCCGGTGCGATGTTAATGTCGTCATCGACACAGTGATAGTTGAAAAACCCTGCGGACACACAGCGCTTGTATGCGAGCCGTGCACGTGAGAAATGGTCCCGCCAAATATCTCGTAGAAGCCAGGCGAACCGGTCCACCAAAAAGGCGCCGCTAGTTCGATCACGAGAACGTAATCCTCTTATCTGTTTACTGGTCGGATTGAAATGCTGATGCTATGGATACTGATATTGCGGAAAGCTGATGCAACGTCTCCGGCCATTACTTGGATGTCGGCGTCAGGGTCGTCGTGTTTCACCCGGAGAATCTCAGTTGCCACGGCGTCGCAGTGATTGTAGTCTGGCTTAGTGATGATAGCTTGGTTCGTGAAGTCATTAATCAAAGAGCCTTCGCAAAATGAGAGATCGTGTATCGTGCGGCTGGAAACACTGGCATCGTCGTCACCATTGTCGACCATCCCGAAGGGGTTAATAACAATTTCCAGCCACTGATCAAGAAGGTCCATGTCCAGCATTAGGCATCGCCATGCATCTTGCTCCTGGCGTACGTTATTGCGGAGGCCATTGAGTCGATCTCGCGCCGACCCGTGATTTTGGGGGTCGGTGCGTCTGTCGCGGTGGTGAGTCCCGTATGCGTACTTCCACCCCTTCCCGTACTATATTTTGCGAAATGGCTGTAGACCTTGCAAACTTCATCGAGGACGGCCAGCACCAGGTTTTTGTTTGGGCGGTAACCGCTCCCCGTTTGCCCTCGGACCAGCTCTACAAATGCTGGCAGCGTCGCGCCCGACTGCCGTGCATACTCCGAGAGTGCATGTTCCAACGGAGAGTTCGACAAAAACTCCGGTCCATCTGTACCTGGACGAGATAGCGGATACTTGTCGGTAGCGTGATACCCACTTCAGCCATGACCTTCACGAGTCTTGCCCTTCGAGTCTTGTGAATTAGGTCGCTTCGCGCGCGTGCGTTCGCGTGCATCGCTGCTGCAAAGCTTACGATGGGATGCAAAATCTTTGGTGGAGCCACAGCGACGGCCCTAGTACACTTGTCATCGGCCCCGCGAAGCTCGCTTGTGTACTACGTCGCAGGGCCGAGTGGATCCGACGTGCAGGAAGACCGCACAATACACTGGGAAGAATCGTTATTTGCATTAATCACACGCGGCGAGACAGATTTATGTTTTTGCGGCAGTGCCGCGGGCAGCGCTCCACCTGTGCGACTAGGGGGGCGTTAGGAATGTGTCGACTGTATAGTCGGCCCGGACTGTATAGTCGAGGGTAGCTGTATAGCGGTGGGTGGCTGTATAGCCGACCCGGACTGTATAATCAATACGTGGTCGCGTGTGGCACCGGTATCGGAGTCGTCATTCCGGCGGTCCGACGGAACCGGTGTTTTGGTGTCCGACAAAGCGGTGCAGTAGTCAAAATAGGTATGGTCGGAAAATTTCCGCTCGTGCGACCAATCGGACGGCACCTCCGGAGCAGACCGATCTTCGTCAGCGGTTACGCGCTCCGCTCCGCCGAGGCCCTGGTCGAAAGTGGCCAAGAACGTACTCAAGTTAAACCCTCCTCAGCCCTGGTTGCTGCAGGACGTGGCAGTTCTGTGGCCTGCTCAGCTCTCGCCGACACCGGATTCTGCCTCGACATCTTCGCAACCGGGGTAGCGGCCTTCTTCTCGACATCCGCATCCGTCGCTTCACGAACGCTCTTCCATGGCCCCGATCCGTTTGTGCCATCTCCGGCCGTGCGCTTCGTCAGCTTCTTCTTACCCTTGCGGGCTTCTGCCAGCGCAGCACCGCTTCAGCCGCCGTGCGCTTGCTTGTACGGAGTGGGGGAGGGTCAGACGTGCGCCTCGCGGGGGTCGTCGTCCAAGGCTCTTCCCGCCCGTCACGTCCACGATGGTAGGGATTCCCACAGGTGGATCACTATCCGTCGGGGCAGCACTGACCCTACATGAAGGTGAGTTCGGAGGGTGGGTCGGCTCGGGTGCTCCTCGGGTGATCATCTTGGTCTTGATGGAGAATAAACTCCCTTTTATCGTTGTCTGGATGCCTAGTGCTTGCTCAAATTGCGAAGTGAGGGAACGGTTGGCCTGGGACGAGCAAGCCAGCTCAACCAGATACCAGTATGTACTGGTATACAGGTGAGATTAGGTCATGTGGAAAACACAATTCCCTTGCTTACAGCATGGATACAACGATTTCGCTTGAAGCATGGCAGAACATGTTCCCTGCTGCCCGTGTACTTGCACGCTACAGTGCATTGTAAGACGTGAGGGAAACACTAACATCGGTGAAGCGCGAAGCAGGAGACGTGTTGTTGCAGAATACTTTGAACTCGCTGTGTCAAAATATTAGCTGCACTACAAATTGTTCATTCAATGCGATCATTTTTGGAATGATTAATAATCGATTTCGGTGTGCATCATCGGAACAAGAAGAGTTATCGTCGCATTGGGCGTGCTTATTGTCGCTTTTATTTAAATTTTAACTGAATGTGCCTCTACCGATATACCTAAAAGTACCTTTTCACGGGCACTTGCAAAATTAGGTACCCTAATGAAGGCGGCTATGATATCAAGACTGATTACCATTCGAAATCCCTCTTTCTTCCTAGCGTGATGGTGGTGTACATTGCTTTGTATGAGCAGTAGCAAGAGAGTAGGGGCAAAAAAAATGGCCACCCAGGTCGAAATATATCCTGATGCACCAAAAATAGGTTTTCAAACTGCAAGTTATTTTTCCCATATATTCTTGAAGATACTTGCTGAAGGGTCGCGTGCTATATTGGCGAGGAGTGTAGCCATCATAAATGTAACCTTCCGCTTCACGTTCTACTGACTATGCAACCTAACAGTAGAGCTCGTTGCTGGTACTCAGCGAACACTCTCGTACTGACACTCATTTATTACTTATTCATTGTATAAATTAAAAACGTTAGCAAAGCTTCAGTCTCATCTGACTTGTATTAATACAAACGAATTTATTAAGAGCCCGGATTACATGTACATGTACATCGCTAGAGGTACGTTCAGTTAAAAGTGAAGCAAATGTTTAGTTAATGCAATGCAACGAGGTGTGGAGCTCGTGAATACTACCAACTATAATACCAGCAGAGCTACTTCATCTTTCTGCCCTTGTGCCTCGGTTTGGGTCCTGGTTCCCATCCGCGTTGCTACTTTTCTAAAACCATCACTTATTGACTTGACAACTGCATGTTCGTGACAACGTGGAGCTGGCCGTCTACTAGAGTGCTTTATACTACCGCCTTACCTCGTACCAGACGCCTAGGCGGTACATTAAAGCGAAACAGCGAACCTTTGAAGAACGTGAAAGCCAGAAGGTCGATAGTTTATTATACCTGCGTGTCTTCTACTTGCAACGCGATGAGTGGGCCAAGTCGAGCGATGCGTATCGATCGAGGGGCGTCAGGAACGCTGTATGTGTACGTAGCGATCACCTTGCAGTTCTCGTTGAGCGTTTTCACCTCGGTATTGCAGCTATGTAGTTTTGAAGCAGCAAACAACTCCAGCTCACCAAACACTGTATTGCTGATGCTGATTGATGCAATGTATTCGTCGTCAAGTAGGCCTTCAAGGTATTCTAGGTCTACCACGAACTCCGTCAATAGCGTCGTGTAGTCAGCAACTGAGCTGGAGAGGTTGATACGGAGACATTTAAACAGACTTGAGCTGATCGCTTAAGGAATTTACACGAAGTCGGATTAATTAAGATCTCCTCGTGGTCGTTATCTTCGTCAATCACATTTTCGTATCTCCGATGCCATTCATCCAGATCAATACTCGAGTCCAGAAGCTCACGCAAAAAAGGGTGCAGATCTTGCACGTCGAATAATTGCTGGGCAGCCAGTCCGCACATACGATATGACTTGTTTATCTCGTCTGGTTCTTGATTTTTGATTCAGCCGAGGACCCACTGCGAAACGTTTTTGCATTGAGGAACCTTTGGGTTACCCTGTCTAGTTTCCATCCTTGGGATGTCTAGCGCATCGGTAATGTAGGCGTCGAACTTGTCACTGTATAAAGCCTGAAAGCTTCTGTTTCACAGCTACGTCAAGTGGCTGAAGGAGATTCGTCATGTTTTGTGATACCAACAGCACGAAAATGTTGTAACGCTGCAGGAGCTGCTCGTTGAACAGGTTGGTATGGCATCCGTATGAATAAAAAAAAAATGATGTACAGCACGGGCTGCCGATAAAATCGTGTCTGTGGGCGGCTACAGATAACGGATTCAACACATTCTAACAGGATTTTATCACTCCACATACCTGTTGGTTCATATCTGTAACGGGGTTACACGTACAAGTGGCTTCTGTTAGAAGTTAGTTACCTCCTTCCTTGGTGTGAGACACACCAATGGCTACATTTAGGCNACTGAACTCAAGTGATTGGGGAGTCTGAGTTGAAGACCCTGAGTTGAGAGTCTGACACTCTCATCTCTGACATACCCTGAGCTGTGAGTCTGAGACTCTCAGCCCAGACCGACCCTGAGTTGGCTCAACTCAGATTCTGAGGCTGGGAAGAGTCGAGCAGTTTCGAATACTGACAGTGGCACAAGAAGCATCATGGAGCATCAGTGCATCGACGGATGACAGAGATGGTTCGGCTTAGG
>LGSN01000036.1:0-98907 GCA_001314375.1 Phytophthora podocarpi
GCAAAACCTGCCTCCAGAAATACAGCGGGAGGTAGGCAAAAAAACACGAGCTGGCCGAGTGATCAAATATGTGTTTGTACTCGGAGCGCACGCGAGTTTTCGTAGAGCCATCAGTATGCTCGTACAAATCGACGGGGCTCTCCGTGTGACCTGCCGGGTCGAATTGCATGTTCTTGATAGTCTCGACTTCGGCCAAGTCGTCAAGGTCTCCTCTGGGAAATCATACTCCTCAAACACCTCTGCTTCTTCCAGCTCTGACGTGTTGTCAAGCTCCATCTCGTCGGAGCCATCATGCTGCGTCAGCACTTGCCAGTCAGGGTTGTTGCTTAGCTGAGTCAGCGATCTGTAATTCTCGATGCCTGACTGTATGGTACCCACACTGACGTGCTCAACAACTTGCTGAAACTGAGAATCCAACCAGCGAACTTGAAAGAGGGAGGCATGTTTGCCCTTCTTNTGTATATGTCTTGCAGCAAGCTGGGAGGCGTTCGGGTGGGTGTCACAGTAGTTTGAGTTGATGACACACCACGGATGCCCGTAACTCTCATCAACGTAGGCGTTCTAGGAACTCGACACGGAACAACGATTCCACTAGAACCAACACTAGCCTCCATATCTAGAGCTTGATCCACAACAACGGATTCCACACGTCCAGCTACATCGTCCATGCCACTGACCGATCCAAGCCTCTCGTCCAGGCTACATAAAGCACCTCCATGTCCACCACGACGTTAAAATCAGCTACCACGCTGATGTTCACGCTCACGGCCTCGGCCACCGCTGAGCGGGCGACCAATGCCACGGCCGACAGCATCTGCAGCGCTGCCGCGTACGCCACGCCCAGCACTCACAGCTCCTGCTTGTACACAACACATACATACAGTTAGTAGCTACCTCACACTCCATACGGCCGCGTCACAGCACTCACACCTTGTGGACTCTCGTCTTCGACCGCGTCGTGCCCACCGCCGGTGGCACCACTGCCCGCCTCCGCGCTTGAACTGATAAACCGAAGAACAGAATCGTCGCCCAATAGAAAGGCGATGCCTTCCTCACCCTTCGGATTCCCTCCAGGTTTAATGTAGCGATAGCGCTTGTCAAGGCCGGATTTAGGCGGCTTTGAAGACCATCCCTCCTTGCGCAGCTTTATCCACGCATGTCTAAACTCGACGATACCCCCCAGGTCCCTGGGTGACTCAGTGACACCTACGCAGTCAGCAGACGCGACCGCACGTGTGAGTCGCCGACGCTTGTTCACGGCCGACGGCTGAGGCGAGTGTCCGCGCTTGAGTCCGCTTGAGTCCGCTCCGGCATCTTCGCGCCTGAAGAGACGTGAGGGGGGAGAAAATTGGCGGTCGTCCAATCGATATTAAGTTTGTTGTCGCCATCATCATAAAGATACACAAAAAGCACATAATTTATATTATTTAAATATGGAGGTTATCGACTTCGAGACGATAACGCCTGATGGCTCAAAATGCGCGCGGAAATCCAGAAGATGGCCTATATACTAAAAATAAGATACACGCAGATCTTTATTGGCGAAACGCTTGTGAAATGCATCTACCAACAATGATCAACTACACTAGAACTTGATAAGCACTCAGGAGCATGGATTGCTGTTTCACATAAATGGTTTAGTGCCCATAGCGTTATTTGGAGTCATATGATCGACAACACCACTCTACGACATGTGATTTGCCGGGAAATGGCATGTTATTTGCCGCCAAAATGACACGTGATTTTGGTCGATTTTTTTTAATTCTGACACCCCCTAATAATTATTGGATTAGGCGGGCGCCTGATGTTGAAGTGAAAATCTTGCAACTTCAACATGATCCCAGCAGACTTTGATGTTCGAGACGTCCCTCTTCTTGTCAAACGCTGCACGACGCCCCTGAAATTTGTATTTATAAGCATCGTGCATTGCCCAAGCTGGGACGCGTTCACAACACGAAAACATTAGCTTGTCATTAGAGTTAAGTTCATAATTACTACGCAAAAAGTGCTGGCTGTCATATTCCCTGAAGTGTCAACAGTGAGGTCACGTCCGTGTTCGTCGGCACGGCAGTCGAGATCGCAACCGGCTCAGCATCGGCGACCTTTCCGCTGGCCTTGTGTCCTAGCAGACGCAGGTGCGTCGAGCACAGCCCGTTCCGCCTACAGGAGCGATTGCAGTTGGCGATGTTGCACCGCTTGCCTCCACCGTGGTGCGCACAAAAGCCTCCTCCACGGTCGTTGCGCATACAGCCTGGGACCTCACAGAAGCGAGAGCCGCCATGCAGCGCGCAAAAGTCCCCGCGCTGTGTACCTTTGTTGCACCCCTCGGCGGCGCAGCGCTTGCCACCTCCGTGCGCACGGCAGAAACCGCCACCTTGGGAGCTCTTTGAGCAGCCTGGGAACTGGCAGCGCGGGCCTCCACCGTGCGCCTTGCACAACGAGTTGGTCTGAGCAGCCTTGTCACAACCTGGGTGTTTGCAGCGCTTGCCACCCCCATGCTTGATGCACATGTTGCCTCCTTGACTGCTCTTCTCGCATCCTTCGACGATGCATCGACGACCGCCTCCGTGGGCAATGCACAGATCCTGGGACCGTGCGCGCTTGCTGCACCCGGATACGGAGCAAAGCCGACGTATCCGCTTGGGTTTCTTGGTTCCGTCCTTGTTCGTTGCCGAGGACTTGGTTGTTCGTGACGACGCGAGCTGCGCGGCTGCGTTAGTTGGTGTCGTCGACGACGAGTATGTCGGAACGACACTGTTAGCACTCGGCGATGACGAGACATTCGAGAAGTCGGAGGAGGACCCGTTCCAGTCGCTGTCATCGTCCTCCTGCAACGACAAATCGAATCCGCCGTTGATGGCAGCCATAGTGGTAACTGGCGGCTGGGCCACCTCGTTAAAAAGAGAAGTTACGCTGTTGCTGCCCATGGCGCTCTGGAATGTGGGTCCAACACCCATCATGGTCTGCGACACAACATTGTTGGCGAAGTATGAGCTTTCGCCCAGCTGATTGTCGACCACGTGAGCCCCGTTGGGCGTGAACTGGTTCAGTCCTACGGCATCCAGGCTAGCACCATCAAATGCCGGCTTGTACATCCCGCCGCCGTCGTAGAGGGGGACGTCACCGACAGGCAGGGTCGCGCAGTCCTGGTACGGCATCACGAAGCCGCTGTCCATGCCGGAGAATGGGTCCGCTGCTGGCCTCATCGTCTGCTGCATGTTGTCGTTGTTGTTTGCCATGGGTCCACTGTCAAAGTCCGGCTCCGAGGTCTCCATGCCCATGATGTGCGCCATCTCGCTCGTGGATGGTGCTATCATCATGGAGCCCGACGTCGCGGCGGGCTGGTTGCTTGCGCCGGCCACGAGCGCGCCTGGTTCGTAGAGGACCCGCGCCTCGGCGGGCGTGGGCTCGAAGCCCCAGTTGATAATGGGCGCTCGTGGTGGGCCGCTGTTGAGGTTCCAATTGTTGGCAAGCATGCCCATCATGCCGCGGTCCAGCTCGTACGGCGAAGCTGCCATCATGGCGTGGTCGCCCGTGCGAGACTCGCTCTTGAGCGCACTGCTTTCGGTTCTGCTTTCGCTGCTACTGCTGTGGTGGTCGTGAGGGTGGTTGGCAGCGTTATTGCCAATGGCGCGGTGCATCGTGGGGTTGCTCAGGGCCACAGCCTCCGCGACGACGTCGCAGAAGGGCGTCGAGAGCAGGTCGTTCGCTGCGAAGGAGGGCGAGGCCGGGGACCAGGCCGTCGTGGTTGCACAATCTTCTCGTTGTGCGGGGCGACGACTATCCTCGTCGCCATGCGAGCGCACGCGTGGCACCGTCACGACCTGTGCTTCATATGTGCTCATTGAAAAGTCTGTGTCGCAACGGGCTCGTAGACAGGAGAGCTCCGTTTTAAACTTTGGATGGGGCCCGGGCACTCTTCTTCTTGTCTATGCAGCGAGCGGGTCGAGTCCACCTCAAGAGTCGATCCTGTATTTCGAGAGGGTCTTCGCTGCATTTGTATTTCCTGGCGAATCGCAAAATGAGGCTTTTTTGAGGAGGGAGGGGGCCCTTCTTGGTGTTTGGACCTACGGCAGCTACTGGTCGGGCGATTGTATTTCGGCGTTTGTATTGTACTAACTTGGACGCGACACAAGTTGGTACGGTATACAAACGCCGAGTCACTTGGGAACGCACACGCAGCGAATCTTGTCGAATTCCACGTGCGAAGACTCGAATGTGGGCGCTTGGTGCTGGTGGTGTCGCCCTCGAGTGGACTGGCGAGACGATGGTGCGCCGTCTATTCTAACTGGAAGATCTGTCTTACTGAGATCCGACCGACAAAGGTAAGCTACATGTACAGATGTCGTAGAAGATGCTATCCAAACGATACAGGACAGTAACAGCGTCAATTCCACCGATCGCGATCTCAGGAGCGGCAACGCGAACCGCTTAATCTCGCTTCCACGGAGGTAACACCTCGGTCTTGCGCAGAGCACACGGTGAACTCGCGGGCAGTTTAACAGGGCGCGTCCACCGCGCACACGCATTGCTCTTTTGGACGTGATTGGGGGAAATGCAAAAGGAGCGCGAGTGCACGCGAGTCCACCGGGAGAGGAACAACATTGACCTCTAATTCCCTTAACGCTGTCGTTAGTTACTAGCGAAGTCAAAGCGAGCTATGGCCACTGTAAAAAGCCTCGCGGCTACAATCGACTCTCTCGTTATATGCCGACTAAGTATGCCGATTTTGTCGCGCAATAGCTTAGATACCAACTTTTGCCAAATGATTGTTAGATTTTTCCGCCTTAATCATATGTCCGTTTCCTAAATTGCGTTTCAAGTCCGGCGCCAAAGCCACACGCCACCGCTGTTGTTCAATGGCCGACAAACGAGCATTTAGCAAGCCAATTAAGCGGCTCAGCGAGAGCTATCCTATCTGCACCCTGCTCTTTAGTGGCTCCTTTATTATGTGTGCGTGAACGCGCAAACCACGACGAACTGGACCGGCCTCGGCTATCGAGCGTCCGATGTCATTTAAGCACTGGGATGAAGAATCACTTCGTGTGGTCATAATACAATTTGCTTTGCCGTACCCTCCGCCTCCCGTTTGGCGTCATAGAAGCTCTACCAACCCCACGATTTCGGTCGGCGCTGCTGGAGGTATTCGTCTTGGAGACTGTAAGGGTGGTAGTGTCGCCCCGATCGGTCGGTCGGTGAAATCTCAGGAAAACGAGTCGGGTCACGCTTGCGGCGACAAAGCCCTTCATGGCGGTCGTGCATTGATCGTGAGCTAGCCAAGCAGACGCTAAGCATTCAAAATACCTGTGTATCGAGTCACAGGACGGAGTCCGTGATTGACCGGCAGTCAATCGGCCCCGCCGCGCGTGTCTTCGCAGCGCCACGTGTGACTTAACGGCCCATATACGTGTATCAGGGAATTTGTATGAAACAGTCACATTGCGATTCTTTGCGTCCTTGAAGTGTCGCCATTGCGTATCTCTCGCGCCGTCAGATACTCGACGATGACGATGTAGTAGTCGCTGATGTAGCAGCCAGCAGCGCTAGAAGCGGTGCCAACCCGATTTTTGCTGCAGTAGCTTCGAGTTCAGTGTGTTTGTGGGAAGGGGGGGGGGGGGCTTTAGAGTGCTAAGCTTTGTGGCGCCGCGCAACTGCTGCGGTAAACAGTGAGCCGGGCAAACGGTAATCTTGGTGTGGTGTAGGCGGCCGTTGCCCATGCAACAACGGGCGTTTATGTGGCACGGCACTAAAATGAAAGTACAGTAGGGACTACTTCAACGTCAAAGACGATGATCGGCGCGCGATGTTGCACCTGGGACATGCCTCAGGCGGTAATGCTGCCGTAGTCGGCCTTCTTCCGCCGTGAGCTATGTTTTGTTCAGTGTGAGAATTTCCCTGGTGGCTAGCTCAGAGGCAGCACCTCCATTTTCGTAGCGTCGCCTGCCAACTAATCGGACGGTGTTGCTCTAGCCGAGTTCTGGCCATGCTGCACTTCGTTTTGCTACATACCTAGTTTCGACTCCGTCGTTAGTGTGCTGTTTTGCGAGTTATGTCCTACTTCTGCAGTATGCTTGTGGCTGCTTCTTGGTGCAAGGCGACCTCGGCGAAAGCGGCAGCGCAGGCATCAGGATTCAGGCACCAAGACATTTCATAGCGCTGTGTCCACAACGCAACAGCGGTGGGATAACGCCGGGTGTACTCCTACAGCTGGACGCCGCGAGACCACTTACCATTTTAGGTGTATCGTGTAGGTAAGCATCCGTTATTAGCTGATGGCTTGACTGTGTGCTACCAACTGATTGTGGCCTCGATCAGTTGCATTTGGTGCAGTATTGGTTGCTCATTCTTCCTTTTCACTTTTTGTTCGTACATGTACAGTATTTTCAAGTGGCCCATAGTTAACAAATAGTATCGTGGCTGTGGGATGGATAATTTCGAGGTGAGATTTAGGCAAGGAATTCGATTCACACCAGGGGCCAGGTCGTCGCTGTGCAAAAGGGCATTGCCGCGCATGTGCGGTTTTCCCCCGGGTGTAAACGCCGTTGACGGTCAAGTTGGCCAGGATCTGGCTCGAGGGAGAAATAAAGCCAGACATGTATGCCAGAAGTGATCGAGTGGCCGAGCCGAGTGCAGCGAGTGATTTCAGCTGAATTCAAACACGCGACTGCAAATCAATTCGCTCAGTGAATTTACCAGCTTATCCGAAGTCGTCTGTGCATGACATGCAAGGTTCCGATGCTGTTTTGCAATTTGCCGACTGCTAACAGTGGGGTCATAGCGTGGAATTGGAGGCGCAGCATTATCACTGTGTGCTTGGGTGAGATTCAGCAAGGAAGTGCATTGTAATACTTGAGGAATAACGTCATCAACGTCATCAAATGGATTGCAGGCTTTGAACTTCACAAGGGTTCACAGCGGGCCATTTTTGGCCCAAACGAGTGAATGCAACGCGGGAGACCATTGGAAATGCTGATTTGTCCTGGTGATCGAGAGTATGTTGTTGTGAGACAACGTAACGGCTATGTGTCCACCGTGTCAAGTCGTCTTCTTTTTACAAAATGTAAAGTACAGTACTGTACGATATCTGATCAGTCAGCCTCAAGTTTCGTGGACCACCAAGTTGGTGATCAACCTAGCTTTGCTGGCACAGCATGTGCAACTGAGATTTCAAGTTTCGACTGGTTACATTTCGCTAGTACGTCAATTCTACTACCGGTACTTCAAGAGTATTTTACAAGCAGGTCTTCTTTTCGACTGTTCATTTCCAGTCATCTGCGCCGATGTCATTTCTTCTGGCGCATTTGCAGCGACACCCGTAGGTGAAGGCGACCCAGCAGTCTCCCGCCGAGAGTCAGCGGCACACAGACATCACGCTTCTTGGCCATGCCCTCGGCGCAGAAGGTGCCGTGACCAAACAATTTCTCCGATGAGAAAGACGAGGATGAGACCGAACTATTGTGGGGTGTCGGGGAGCACGTGGAGGCGATCGAGTTGGTGCTAGTATGCGGCGACAGTGAACAGCTACCTCCTAATAACCGTGAGTTTGATGAGGTCTTCGACATTGTGCGCCGTCGGCCCAGAGAGCGAAGAACCACAGCTACGTGCTTGCGGCCGACAGTTCCTGCCATCGTATGATACCGTAGTCCACCGTTGACGAACTCGTGCCACTTCAATGTGTGGAAGTTGGAGGTGGGCGTGACAGTGGACGCGAAGCCCATGCCACCTGTGTTCCCGCTGTCGGCCCCGCCAAACGTCAAGTGCTCAGCCACTTCATGCAGCTTGCGCTGCGGCGCAAATACATCCTCGCATGGTAAGGGGAAGAGGAAGCCGAACTGCACGTGTTCAGTACGGTCGAACAGTGCCGAGTCAACCGCGTCAATCCAGTGAATAGAACGAAACTCGATTCGCAGACGGAGTTCGCATGCGCCAGGTACATCTTTCATTCGCGCGGCAGCTAGTGTACTCCCTGAGGGGTCAGCGTGGAGGATCATGGGGTTGGCATCTGTCGAATTAGCGTTCCACAGGGAACCTTCTCCCAACAGTGAAGCCCGGGAAGTTTTTTGTGTCGACGCCAACAGGGCCACTTCGAAGCAGGCTGACACCGGTTTGTGGTCCGATGAGGTCACTGCCTCGCAAGAATCATAGGACAAGCAGCGAAGCGAGTCATGCATACCTGCAAGCGAACTGTACAAGACGCGATCCGTGTAGGACGGCACCCGGTATCCGCCATGAGCGGCTACGAGAGAGTAGTTGTTCTGAAACATGACCGCGTCGAGCGGTTCCCGCAGAGCTTGTCCTCGGATGCGGCGAAACGTTGGGAAGAAAGTGATCTCGTTTTCCTGAAACCCGTGGAAAATCTGCTGTGAACGGCATAACTGGTACAGCTCGTCGTGTTCCTCGACGAGTGATCGCAATAGGAACGGCGCCGAACTACTGCCGCTGTTACTTACAGATGTACATGCACGCTCCCTGAGGCTCCTCCGTGCTGTTACGATCGGTGTTGGGCTCTGCACTTTGGGTGTTATGCATTGCCGAAAGTCACCCTCATCATCGTGAGGGGACAGCTCGCTTGTTGATGTTTGAAGAATTGCTGGGGAGCACGGTGATGATAAAGCCAGTGTGTAAACGTCTTCGCGTGTATGATGGTGTTCAGTCCCAGCATTCACGAGCAGCTCCAGCATATCCATTGGCGTCGCCCCTTTGCGCGTCATGCGATAGTTAAAATCGCCGAGAATAAAGCTGTGGTGGTGTAGATGTGGGAAACCAAAACCATAGTCCTCTTCATCCAAGTACAGTTGCTGCAGAATTTCCATCGCGTCTTGGTTACGCCGCTCCACTTTGGACGGCGGTTGGTGCGCCTCCGTTGTAGTCCCATCCGATACGGAAGCTTTGCTACCACCACTGTCTCCGCCACTACTCCGTCCGATACTTCCGTTGTTGTTTATCATAATCGACTCCATAGAACCGTCACCTACTTTTTGAGTTTGTAAAACGGAGTTAGAGCTTTTCTTGCGTTTGGCCCGTTTCAAGCTTGATGAATCAGACGCCAGATGGCATGTCACGAAAGCAAACGACGTATCGTCAAACCGGAAAGACATTCCGACGGCACCTTTGTTGGATGCGCGACCGAAGAGCAGTAGTGATTTACCGCGAAATACTTCCTGGGCATTTTTGTTGCTGCTCTGTCTGTGAGGCATACGAAAGCGGCCTGATGCCACAGCTGTAGCCCGTACAAAAATGCAGAGTGCAATGTAGCCGTGGTAGCCCAATGCCGTAGCCCGTTTGCCGATCTCGCGTGAATAGTGCACATATTTGCTAGTTGACCCGGAGACGAGGTGGCGCAGGATCTTGATCTGCAAGTCTGCGAGGTCCATGCACTCTTGCACACCGATCACATACACGTCTTGTCCGAATGGAATCCATTCGCGCTGTAAAAAGATCATCAAAAGTTGAGTTAGTCGACTATGTACTAGGAATAGAGCACACACAGAGCTCAATATTACCAGCTCGCGCTCGTTGACATCGTTCTCGCCCATGTTGAAGGTAGACGCGAAGATCGCAATCTTTTTGGGCTCCACGGGGGCAGGCAGTGGTGCATGATTCAACGAGAAACGCTTTTGCAAACGCTGATGCCAAGTGCGGTAACTGTAGCCTTGCTCTTCTTGGTGGGCTTTGAGAGGGAGGGTATTTCTGCCCGAACTCGAGTCTCCACTGTCCGACTCGCAAGATACGTTACGACCCGATTCGGTCAAGGCAGCTCCAATCCTCGTGGATGAACAAATTACGGCCTCGTAATCATCCTCCGCGACCGCAGTGCACTTCTTCACAACGTATCCGCCCATAATGCTATCTGTTGGTGAAGATATGCTTTCAACTTCGCGATCGCGCGGCGGTAGCACCTTCTTAGTACGTCTGCGGCAAATTCCACCGTATACGATCGAGTTGGAGAAACCGTTGAGATCTTGGATCACCTGCATGGCGAGGCCTACGCTCAGACTGTCCATTCCACCAGCCTCAAAAACTTTCGAGACAGAGTATACCATGTCACCTCCTCCAATCCGCCCAACAAAGACTAAAACGAAAGAGTACGGCAAACTTACTGCGGTAGATCATCATGGGTGTGCGATGAGCAATGAAGACGACGATGTAGAGCAATAACTTGCGACGAATCAGCATGGATGACGTATCGGCCTCCACGGTATCGTGCCTGCCAACATAACATACACACCAAACGCAAAATATAAAATGTAACCAAATTTCGTCAGCATAAGAGAAAGCATTGTGTAACCAGCACTTGCACGCACCTTGCCACGCGCTGCTTCATGTTCAAGTGGATGAGTGCCAGCAGCACAAAGTTGAACACGATCATGAGCAGATAGAACAGGTAGAAGTTCAAGAACATGTAGCGGATTTCGTCCAGCCAGCAGTAGAACGTCGCGTCGCCATATTTATTTGCTACAGTTCGCACCGACCACCACACAAAAAACATCGCCATCCGTCACAACCTCTTAAACTCTTGCATCTTTCAATACCATCCAAGATTTCATACTCATGAGGTGGAAGACGACAAAGCCCGCTCCAGGCACCACTGCAATTGCCAAGAAAAGTGGAAATCTCCTTTGTCGCGTAGCATCCGACTCGCCGCCCGCGATCCAGCGGTAGAGGTTGTAGGCCATGCAGCAGATCCAGATGCAACTGGCGAGATTCGCCGCCTGGGTCACAGCGGCCTGCGCTCTGCAGAGCGCCAAGTCGTGCACGACGCTGCGTCCGACCGCGCGCGCCGTGATGGTGACCAGGTCGAAGAGCGCCAGTACGAACACGAGCTTGTCCATGAAGTCCATGCGGCGGCGGCGCTGGAACTGGAACGGAAGCTGCGGCTGAGGATGCAGCAGCGCGCGCGGCTTGCACCAGTGCACGTAGCCGAAGTGCGCGAGCACGTAGATTGTCCCTGTCATCGACAGCGCGCTGGATAAGTAGCCGACGAGCTGGACCCGTGATTCCTGCACGTTCGAGAGCGACTCGCTGGGGCCCGCGTCATGGCGGTCGCTCATGCCAACGAGGGGCCGCGCTCGGGGAATAGTGTGGCGAACGCGGCAGCTTGCTCGTAGACAGAGGAACGTAGGCTAGGCTTGCTTGATCTTACTTTGGTCCGGAGCGTATGTACACGATGGACAGCCTCCAAGTGCTGGCGGCCGTATCCGTACGGAGAGTGGGATAACGCGCTGATTGGGCGTTTTTGTTGTCTGAAACGTGGCGCGAAGGCCGCTGATTGGCTAACCGCTTCAACGGCAACTTACAGGGCAGAAAAGAGTCAGATGTGTTCTGTAAACGATGGGTGGCGAACATGGGTACCGCCTAAATAGAATTCGATACTCCGCTTGCTTCCGTCCGGGCTCAAGTTGATAGTCGCGGTCGCTTGCAGTGAGAGCCCGCTCTTTGGGCAAAGCTCGCCTCATTTCCGAACGACGGCCGTGTTCGAGTAAACTGTTGCTGCTGGGTGGTGCACTTGCATCATAGCGGGACAGATTGTGGACGCTGAATCAGCAGCAGCGAGTCACTCTCCCGTAAAAGGGATAGCCCCGAGGGCACAGGTCACTGCTTTTTGGGCACTCACGATTCGTGGGTCACGATAAACCTTTCATGCCATAGAGAGCTCGGCCGTCATACTGTGGACCACAGTACGACAGTCTGTGGTCGGGACTAAGACTGCGCCACGGTGGTGGTTGCGGTGGTTGCGGTAGTACCGCCAGTACTGATGGTGACGGGTAAACCTTGGCACAAGATCGTCAATTCTGCTCGCTCACTCGATGTATTCGTGATTTAACAACCACAGGCGCGCACTACTTACTGTAACTTGCAGTCTGTACGTCAATGCAGCATCGCTCGATTTCAATCCGGTGGGAGCAATGCAACGGGCACAGCAGGCTGGCTCCCTCTAGCTTTCGGCAAATCAACTAATGCCCAGAGCGCATACGAAGGCAGGGGTCGTGCGTAGATGAACAGGCAGTCTCATTTAGTCCAGCACAAAGTGGCCGCCGCGGCCCATTGCGAAACTGCAAAGTGTGTCCACGTCGGCGTCGTGCTCGCGGTTGATCTCGCGCACCAGGTCCTTGATGGACAGCATGCCGGTCAAGTCGCCGTCGTCGTTGACCACGGGCAGGTGTCGAATGTCCTGCACAAGGCGCATACCGGTACCAAACAAAACCAGTTAAACAAACAACTACACGGTCTCTAATCCCGGCATCAATTTCAGCAAAACGAACACTGGAGAGCATCTTGGTCATGAGCTGGTTGGGGGTCTCGTTTTGCTTGGCAACGATGAGACGCGCTCGCTGCGTCATGATCTTCCCCACGAGAGTTTCCTTAGCTGTGAGCCCCTGAAGCTCCACCTTCCTCAGGTAATCGCGCTCCGTGACGATGCCCACGAACTTGCCGTCGCCACCGCTCACAGCGAGGCAGCCCAGGTTGATGCCCGCCATGCGTGTCAGCGCCTCGAACACGGTGGCCTCCTCGGAGATGACGAAGTTGACGCCATTATAGCACGATTTGTTCATCATGTCTTTGGCCAGGCCCTTGGTGTACACGCTGCGGCAAGAGACAGGCAGCACGAAGGCGCCGGCGCGCTTGGTCAGAAGGCGGGAGGCAGACAGAAGGCTCATGCTGATAGTGTAGGCACTTTGGTGTCGGAGAGGAGGTTCAGGTATGGCGTTAATGCTTCCGACGTGAGGCTTGTGTCCTTTAGGATTGATCTCCTATAATACCGCTACTGTACAAAGATAATCGCTTGGTGCCGTTTCGGTGGCAGTTAAAATATATAGGAGTTTGTATGAGAAGGAATTTCTGGATCGCCGCGAACTTCAACTTGGAAGCTATTTTTACACATCGCGGCGGAAATTCAGATATCCACGTTGCCGCGTCGTTTTGTGCGCAAAGGATCTTCGCTGCAGTGATGAAGGACGAGCGAGCGCCCACCTCCAGAAGCAGTTCGAGGCCAGGCACACAGCAGTCAAAGGAGAAGAAGCAGGATTGGCGGATCTCCTTCAGGTTCTGGACGGAGCTCGACGCACTGTACCACTCGTTTCCGCCTCCTACGAAGCCTCGCTGTCCAGCTCTACCACTCGACTCGGCCTCAGAATGGTACTCGCACCTTTCACCGTGGCTTGACCACTTGTACAGCAATGTAACGGACGATACTTGCGATGTAGGAAGAAGCGTCTTGTGCCGGATGACATCGAAAGGTTCCTGGGGAATCCAGCGGCAGCGACAAGCCTTCGCGCGACCAAAAGTAGTTTGGAGACTGACACTGCACACACGTTCACCAATTTCATCATCAGTGTAGGGTCTCTTCTGAAGCTAACGGTCTTTATGAAGGTTACAATGGCTTACGGTTGTATCGTGCTGCTGTAGGGCGGACATTGCACCGGCAAGTCCACATTTGCTGGCATCCTTCGGAAAACGCTGCTGTTAGGGACATCCGAACAGCCCTGCCGGTTCGCGACACTTAACGCTAGTGAATTCGTGTAAGACAAATCCTGCGACACTTTAACTCTGCCACTTGTGAGCCTAACACCGTGCGCTATAGGGACAAAGTGCTGCAAAGCAAGTTGGAGGACGCCGTTCGGCGTTTGGACGCTTCGAAGACAGGCACGGCATCCTTCTTAACCATCGAACACTTTGAAAGGTACCAGTAGCCTTTTATCGCCGCCCCATTCTTTGCGTCTAAGTTGATGAATCTACTGCCAACGTTCTGCTCTTGTTTAGTGTTACCCCAAGTGTGCAGCAGCACTTTTTCGTGCCGTTACTCGCAGAGGCCAACCTCAAAAAGATTTTCGTGATCTTACTTGTACGTCCTGATGCCAACAAGCTAGCGGAACAAATCAAAACCCAAGCCATGAAAGTGCATTTGCGCTCGTTGCCTGCCAATCTTGTCAGGATCAAGCTGCTGTTCATCTGCCGGCAAGAACGGGTAAAGCATACGTTTTCGGTGGTTTGTTTCTCATCATGATACTCACCATCGGTTTGCTGTCTTAGATTGGATTCACACAAGAAGGGTTGGAAGAGCTCACCAAGGTCTGCTCATTCAAGTTAATGTCTTGTATGGAAACACTGCACGAAATCTTCCTGAAGCAATACTATATCAGCCATGCCAACGTGCTTAAAATCTGCCAGCCACCAGCCAGCTGTAGCAACTTGCTAAGCTCACCTGCTGTGCCGCCATTTCCGCTTTCAATCCTTCGAATGAGCGAACCGCTTCGTCGCTGCCCCAAGTGCACGCTGCTACCTCCGTGCTCCCATGTCACGCTAGAGAAACTATTTTCCAAAAACAATCAGGTCCGAGCACTCTATCCGGAAAATGGACGCACACGAGAAGTCACAACAGTCTTAACAAGCAGTCCCAACAAACCTGACAAGCGAGCATCAGAAGGCAGCTCCCCAGTTGAACCTGAGCGACCAATTTGCCCGTCTTTCAGGCGGCGTGGGGTCTGCGTCAACGTTCAAAAATTGGGGCGGTGTCGTTATGCGCACCCACTGGATATCCACACGATTGATACGACAGCACTGATTCCGAGATGTCGTGTTCATACCTTACCTCTGCAGTGTTTGCATTGCAGCAATAACGATCAACTCAAGCTTGATGCCCGGAAAGAGCTTACAGCATGCGAGAACCTGAAACGCGAGTTGTGGCGCAGTCGGCAAGCTCCGGCAGAGATAGAGACCCAGCGCTATTTGCTTGCCCGCGATCGAGGTAAGACTGCCAATTGGGGTGGTGCGAAAAAGGCTGCCGGCGAGCAGCTTGCGCGGATGGATGCAGCATTGAACTCTGCAATAAACAGCATCAAGCGGCTAGAACAAGAGCTATCTTTTCATCTGGAAGCGCTTGAAAAGTTGCAGGACGCGACAGCCCACGGACGCAGCAGCGGTCTTGGCAAAGGCCACGGACGAATCGAACTCAAATAAGAAGAGCAGCAGCGAAATAAAGCAGCTGCTGTTACAGCCGTGTAACTTTTTACAACAAAATTATCCTGCATTGCTAGATGCGTTGGCAGATGTAAACTGAAGCTGGCGAGGGTCAGCGCCACCCCGTTGCTGCTGGAGCTGGCGCTGCGCTCGAGCGTCCGCGCGCTTCTTCTGCTCCAAAGCCAATGCGTCAGCGTACTCGTGCAACGGCAGACTATGAGGGTCGAACAAAGCAGGAGAGAAGTTGGATTGCAGCTCGTCGATGCCGAAATACTCGACCACCTTCTCTAGGATGTACGGGTTGCGCACCTCCTTCTTGTCCTGCAGCGTCGTCTGGAAGTCCTGACCGCGTTCGCGCTGCACCCGCAAGAACCGCTCGATGCGTTGCTGCGTCTCGTTGTCATCAGCTGGTGGAGCTGCTGCCGGCGGGATTCCCGCACGCAAAATCATCGCCTCTTCATCTCCATCGGCCATAGACGCATCCGGTCCAGTCATGGCCGCGGATTCTACCGCTTCTTCTGGGGTCTTTTCGCTTGGCTTGACTGGAGCTTCATCAGATTTTGCAGTGGGTTTTGCTACTGGAGCTTCGACTGTAGATGCAGCAGGAGCAGGAGCGGTGACAAGCTCGGTCTGGGTCTGACGTGGCGAAGCTGCGTCCTCCTCGTCCGACGACGACGATCCGTACTCGAGCCCCAGTGAGTTCATTGGAGCAATTAAAGACAACCTCGGAATTAGGCTCTGATATCCCTAAACCTAGATCAGCTAAAGTGTAGCCATGCATCGCGAAACGACGCGGAGAGCAATGGCGGCGTCGAACCCGCTCGAGCGGATGCGCGAGCAGCGTGCAACGAAGCTTCTGGGTGTCTTGCAAGATGATCTGCACGCTCAGATGCGTCTTGAAAAGGACGAACTGGGCCGCGACAGCGAGAATAAGAGAGCTAGTGTTCGACGGAAGGCACGGATCGCCCGACTCTCGGACCCACAGGAGCGCGAGCGGATCTGGAGTCGCGAGCAACTTCCTTCGTACGAGGTGCAATATACTGCTCTGATCGATCGTAAAATGTACCTTTAACTTACTTGGACGATGCTCGTGTTACGCAGGGTGTGGCGATCCGCAGTCTGCCAAAGACACGGGATTTCTGGAGAGAAGTTGATGTGTCCGTGTGGTGCAAAGCTGAGTTGGACGCCGCGTGCGCGCTGCTAGACCTGCCTACTGACGGCAAAAAGTTTGAATTAATTGCTCGCATCCAGGATTGGGTTCATGAGCCTGAGATTCGTGCTCGTCTGGAAGAGCAGCGTTTGCTTGAGCTTCAACAGGACGCAATTCTAGGTCAACTAGCTTAAAACTCGGTGCTCGCTGTAGCTGTTGCCTCTGCTAACGTCCAATGAGTGTTCACTGTTCTAGCTTCTGGACGGGTATTTGCATTCGGGTTTAACTCCAACGGAGAGCTTGGCTTGGGCCACCGCCGGGCCTACGACGTACCCACAGAAATTGAAAGCTTTCGTGGAGCACATGTCACGCACGTATACTCGGTAAGAATTGCACATTCGTGAGTTGCCTGTGTATACCGGTAAGAAGATTTTCACCTTGAAGTGTGTTTGTCGTGACGCTTTGATTTATCGCATTTGCAGGGCTTTGACGCAAACTTTGCTTTCGCCCGCACCGAGGACGGACAAGTGTTTGCATGGGGTGGTGCCGGGCGGGCCATATTTGATGAAGCGATTGCGAAGTCAAGTCGGCCAAAAGTTCAGCAGCAAGAACAAGTGGGGCAGAACAAGAATGATGTGAACTCTGCGCGTGGTCGTGATGGTGGCTCGTGTTTTCTGATTCCAAGATTGGTCCCAAGTTTGTCAAGCAAGCGTCTCGTGCACCTAGCGTGTGGTCGGACTGGCGGACACGTCGCCATGACAAGTGAGAAAGGTGAATGTTTTACGTGGGGAAGGGGAGAGTATGGTGAGCTAGGGACAAACAATTGTGAATATGGTGGCAAAGCCATCGCGGAGGAGCCAAAATGCGTGGAAATGCTGCAAAACTCGCATGTTGTCACTGTCAGCGTGGGCAACACGCACACTGCTGCTATCACCGACAAAGGGAGACTGTACGCTTGGGGTAGCTGTTGGGGTGGCCAGCTAGGCTTGGGAGAGACAAAGCGAGCTGGAGTGAAGGACAAGCATTTACAGCTGTGCTTTCCGACCCCGACCATTGTAGAGGCGCTCCAGAGCAAGCGCATCACGCGGGTGTCCTGTGGAGCTGTGCACACTGCAGTTGTATCTGCTGATGGCCAGCTCTTCACTTTTGGCTGCGGTGACGGTGGGCGTCTTGGACTCGGCACCAACGATGATTCTTTCTACCCACAACAGGTAAACGCTCTCGAAAAGTTTGTTGTGTTGGATGCGTGTTGCGGCAGCTGGCACACATTGTGTCTAGCACGTGAACGAGACGAAACCTTCCCCGTCAGAGCCCCTCGACGAGTCTTCGGATTTTCTGCAACAAACAGCAACGAAAGTGCTGCTGGCTTCGTGTACACTTTCGGGAGCGGCCTTCAAGGACAGGTTGGTACTCGGAACAATTCTGTTTTGGGTCGTCTCCGGCGCACGATCTCATTGACAATACGATACCTTGTGTTGCTGTGTAGCTTGGTCTGGGCAAGCAGAAAGTTGCGGCACTTCCAAGTAAGTTGAAGCATGATCTCGAATTCGATCATCGATACTCACACAGACTACTCGTTTCGCAGCATGCATCCCAACGCTTCGTCATCGCCTCGTTCGGTGCCGCGCCATAGCGACGTCGTCTCACCACAGCTGCGCTTTAGCCGTCGACGGAAATCTGTACACGTGGGGCCAGAACGCTTCGGGCTGCCTAGGACGGAAAGGTTCAGAGATTGGTGCAACGGATCTTGCCGAGCCCGGGGTCGTGGACTGCGGAAGATTCCGGGGGTATGGCGTCGGGCCTATCGTCTCCGTTGCAGTGGGGCATTGCTTCACTCTCTTCGCCACAGGACCCTGGGAACCACGCGAAGAGCCATCGAGGCCGCAATTCCAGCTCCAAACAAAGGTCAACCGCCACACAAGTAAATGACTCCCCTGTTGTTGAAGTCTCCACTAGAAATCTCAGACCAAGCAACAGATTAACCTCTTGCTTCATACTGAAATCAAGTTAAATGGTTGTCCAAACAAACGATACCATCTCGCTGGCATAAATTATCCCGCAAAATTCATTCCTGAATCCGCCTCAAGCGTCGAGATGCAGAGCGCGCCGCCTTCCTCGCAGGGAAACATGATCGACACGGGCGTGTACCGCTACGAGCACAACCGCGCGAGCCACGAGTTCTTCAGTCCAGGGCCGCTTGCCACCACGCGCACCGCCACGGCTTCGTCCGCTATCTTCAACCTGGTGAGCACAATCATCGGCGGCGGCATCCTGTCGCTGCCCTTCGCCTTCGACAAGTGCGGGCTCGTGGTGGCGTTGATCTTCATGGCCATCGCCGCTTCGGCCTCCACCTTCAGCCTTTACGTCATCGTGAGCTCCAGTCGTCGCGGACGCGCAGCCTCCTACGAAGAAGTGGTTCGCAAGGCGCTGGGAGCTCGAGCCGGACGCATCACCGTCGTGCTGCTCGTGCTGCTCACGTTCCTTACGCTCGTGGCTTACGTCATTCTCACCAAGGACCTCGTGGGCTCACTGGGTGCGAGATTCCTCTACAATCGCCCGATCTCCGAGGCGGAGCAGAACGTATTGACGACCGTCTGCGTGCTGCTCGTGTCGCCGGCGCTGCTGGCGCGCTCCATGGACGCGCTGCGTTTCACCTCCGTCTTCAGTCTCGTGTCTGTACTGGTGCTGGCAATTGCCATCACGGTTCGAGCGGTGGACGCTACGTTTAGACAGCGCGACATCATGGAGGTCGAGGCCGAGCGCCAGATTCCGATCAAGTTGGTCCCTGACAGCTGGACAGATGCCGCCTACGCCTTCCCTATCATCTCCGTGTCGTTCCTCTGCCACTTCAACGTGCTGCCAGTGTATCGTGAACTGCGCAAGCCTACGCGCCACCGCCTGAAAAAGGTCGTGGCGTCTACGATGTTCTCCACGTGGCTGTTTTACGTGCTTGTTGGGATCATGGGATACCTCTTCGCGTTCCGACAGCAGGGAGGAGTACAAGGCGATATCCTGAACAACTTTAGCGACAACGACCCGCTTGTGAACCTGGGACGCCTCGGCTTGCTAGTCACCATCCAGTTGAGCTTGCCACTCATCATCCAGCCATGCCGCGCCAACCTGCTCCGGCTTGCCAAAATTATCCGAAGCTTCATGCGCACGCGTGCCACAGTTTTCGATGCCCCCGATTCGTCTGACTCGGATGAAGGAGCGGTTACTGGAGAAGGAACAGCGCTTTTGCCCCGTAGTGGTGGGGCTGCACCGGTTAGCACAATTAATGCTTCCACACCTGGGAGGTTTAGAGCTACTGTCGTGCACGTGCTGCTCACTGTCAGCATCATGGCCAGTGTCATCACGATTGCACTGATATCGCCTGGTGTTGCTGTTGTGTGGAACCTAATGGGCTCTACCGTTGGCCTCCTGATTTCGTACGTCTTGCCGTGCGTGTCCTACTTGAGCATCCGGCGCGAGAAGCCAAATACGGACCGACGTAAACTCACGGCCTGGATCATTCTCGCGACTAGCTCTATCGTCTGCGCCCTGTGCACCATCCAGGCATTCGTGTCGGTTTTCAGCCTTTAGGCCAAGTAAAGTAACTAGATAGGAGAAAGTTCAATCAAAATCCAAGCGCTGCGTTAATTCTTGGTGGCAGTCGGCTCTGCCATTGCCTTCAGTAGCTCCTTTGCATTCGGATCATGCGGAGCGGCCAGTTTTAGCCACTTGCGCGCTGTTTCCAAGTCCTTGGGTACCTTGCCGTACCCAGTGCGATACATCTGTGCGAGGTTCACCATTGCCATCACAAACCCTTTCTCCGCAGCCTTGCGGAAGAGAGCCTCAGCTTGCAACGAGTCTTGTGGCACGCCGTCACCGGTGAGAAACAGATGGCCCAAGTTAAACTGCGCCATTATGATGCCTGAAGTTGCTGCCTCCTTCAAGTACTGAACAGCGCGAGCCTGGTCCTTCTGTACGCCACCCTTGCCATGCGAATAGTACTCACCCAACCGGGATTTAGCAGTCGGGTCGCCAGCTTCCGTCGCCTTGATCAGCCATTTCAAAGCCTCCACTTCGTCCTACACAGGACACGTTAGTCATTTGAGTCACATGAGACAGTAAATTCCTACAGCTATAAAACAACTAGCGCTGTGGCGCTTACCTTCTTCGTCCCTGTCCCGAACGTGTACATGTTGCAGACGTTCATGTAAGCCGGCGGAATGCCCCTTTCAGCGGACTTCTTGTATAGCTCAAAGGCCTCCTGCTCGTTCTTGCGCGTGCCTTCACCGTTATACAAGGCGTCGGCGTACGCAAAAGTACCCCACCCATGCTCAGCGACGGCCAACTAGAAAAAATATTAGACCAGCTCACACCTTCACCCGATAGATCCTTCTCACCTCCTTGAAGAGCTTCGTAGCACCCGTCACGTCCATTTTCGGGAAACCTGGCAATCACCAACGAGACCTATCACTATTTCCGTCGTACAACACGTAGCTCTACTCTAAGCATGCCACTCACCAGTGCCCTTCTTCATGCACAACGCGTAGCTGTACTTGGCCTTGTCACTTCCCTGAGCGAGAGCAAAGTACCACACACCCAACAAACATCAGGACACATGAGCAAATGCGCCTACACCTCTCCATTCCTTTTTCTGCTGCCCTGTTCCCCACCTTGTCTATTGCAATCTTCCACACGTGCAGCGCCTTCTGCACCTCCTCCTCCTTGTCGGCGGCGTTGTTGTAGATCATGTTCCCCAGGCCGTGGAACTGCATGGGCGAGCGCAGCCTGGCCACAAGCGGCGACTCCTTGAACTGCACGGCAACCATTCAGCATCAGCCTCACAACAAACACCCGGGTGCTGCAAGTTGTAACTCTGTCAGACGCGCACCTGCTCCAGCGTGGCGATCTGGCCGAGCTTGCGCAGCTTCATCAGCACCTCCTGCAGCTCCTACTCGGCGATACAGAGCGTCAATCGCTTGAGTTTCGCATAACACAACAGAGGACAGACGCGCGCACCTCATGGCCTTCCTTGGCTTGTGCCCCGCGCGACTTGCGCCACGCACTCAACGCCCGCTGCATAATTGAGATGTGAGCTTGACGCCGTCACTATTTGGCATCCTTCGATTCAACTGCCATCTCCTAGAAATGGATCAGCCTGTCATAACACATGTATATTGCATATCACATCCTCAATTTGCCCATTCCCCTCTATCTTCCGATTAATCTAGGTTTTATATGGCCGAGGTTTTTCAAATTCCGGCTCTTGTGCCGTGTTTTGCGCGCGAAAGGCGGAAGAAGGTCAGGATTCGGAGCAACGACACCCAAACAGGCAAAGGAAACCGACCATCACTCTCTATTTCTCACTCGTTTGAAGCAGCATGAGCGACGACGCGACCCGCGCCGAGGTGGTGGCCAAGCTGCGCGCCACCCAGCCCAAGAACGGCGCGGCAGGCGGTGGCGGAGGCCGCAAGCTGCTGCGCTGGGACGCTGCGCGCTGGCAGCAGTTCGAGCGCACGCCGCAGTACACGACGCGCGTCAAGAACGCGCCCATTCTGCCCATCCGCGCGCCGCTCTCCTCCATGTACGTGTTCCTGTCATTAATGCGGAGCCTGCGCTGCTAATACGTGGCTTAAAAACACCGACGCAGACCACTCACGCGTTGTTTTACGTCTTGCGGCAGCTACGAGATCCACTTCTCAGCCAGGAAGAGCTACGCGCCCTCGGCTCTGATGGAGAAACTCATCGCAGACACGCGCTCGGGCTCCGTAGTGAACGTGGGGCTCGTGATCGACGCCACGGGCAGCGACACCTTCCTCCACGACGTCAAGTACGTGCATGTTGCACTGGATTCTGAGCTGCAGTAGAAACCGGGTAGTCTGACTATGTGGGCGTGTGCTACTTTGCTTGCCGCCAGGGAGTGGGATGACTGGGACGTCCAGTACGTCAAACTGCGTGTTGACACGGCCGAAGGTAGGCATGCAGGCGAATGTCGAAGCTTCAGGGATGGATGGATTGTGAGAGTAACTTGATGCTGATGCTGCTGCCTGTTGCAGACATGGAGGAGAAGGATCGTGATGCACACGACGACAAGATGGTGGAGGTCTTCTGCAAGGCGGTGGTGAGCCACTTGGAGGGCGAGAGGAAGGACATGGACGTGGCTGTTTTCGGTGTGGAAGGCTACAACTTTGTGGGTTTCCTCGTGGTGAGGTGCGTGGCAATGACGTTGGAGAAATGAGGTAGGGGTGATGGTGCTGACTGGTGTTGGTGCGTGATGGTGACAGCTTTTTTGTGGAACATTGCGGCCTGAATCTGGACGCTGCGGTGGATGAGTTTGCGGCCTCGACCCCGCCTGGAATCTACTCGAGACATTTCCTGGAGGTATGTCGTGCATTTTGGCATTACGATTGAGCTGGTTTTCTGAGCTGTGTTGGCGTTTTGCTTCGTTTCAGCGATTGTACCGCAAGTACTTCGGTACGCTGCCGTCTGAGTCCACACAACTAACAGTTCCTGCCCCTCCGCGATGGGAGAACGACGAAACTCGTAAGCGGAAGAGTGAGTCGTCTGTTGGCAATGAGATTGTGACGGAACAGGACCGAGCGAACAAGTTTGTGCGAAAGGAGAAGATTGCGGTGCCTGGTGCTGCACCTGCAAAGGATTCGCCAGTCAGTAATGGACAGGCAACCACGCCCAGCGGCTTTCCTACTGCTCCAGTGTATAAAGCACCCATGTACATTCCACCAGATCGCCAGGAGCAACGTCCAGCAAAACGTCGCAAAATTCGTTCATGGATGGATGAGGTGGAGCCTCTGACGTACGGCGAGACGCTTGCAAGTTCATCGGAGGAGCACGAGAAACTGACCAAGTCCCTGGAGCAACTTACGGGCATTGAAGGGTTCCCTGGATGCGAGGTAAGCGGATACGCATTAGTGTTTGAGGACTTCGGAGACCTTACGTCGGTGTGGTTGATGTGCTTTAGACTATTCCCTTTACAGCGACGCATGTCGCGGAAGGAGCTTACAAGCGCAAGGGTGGCTTGACCAAGGCTTACCTCGTCACGTGGCGAGCACGAGGGTGCGTTTTGTTTAGACCTTTCAACTACTGCAGTATTTGAGTAAAAGGGTCACTAACTCATTTGCATATGTAATTGTAGTCGTCGCTGTCTTCTCTATGTGACTGCCGACGGAACCTATGTTGTGTCGCGAGACATGACCTTCACGAAGGTCGAGATGAAGTTTCCGCGACGAAGGACGCCGGTACGTGTATGAGGTTCAGTGACAGCCATGTGGACACAATACTAAGATAGCGTTCTCCTTTGTTGTGCAATTCAGAACGAGTTCCAGGTGAACACGTTGATTGACGGGCTTATTGTGGAAGACCAAGACCATGACACGAAAGTGGCCCGATACTTGGCATTTGATGTCATTTTTTTGGAGGGCACGCCCATTTGGCAGAAGAAATTGGAGAAGCGATTGCAGTGCTTACAGAACGAGATCATCGTGCCGCGCAAAAATGTACGCTTGGTATTTTTTGCCAGGACGAGGAGATGGAGCCAAATCTTTTCAGCCGATTAACGTCGTCTTTGAACTATTGTTGTGTGTGGTATTTCCACAGGACAAGTCGTTCGACTACACGAAGGAACCTTTTCGTGTGCGTATGAAAGACCACTTCCGTCTGGCCAAGACTGAGTACATGCTGACAAAGTTTGCCAAGAGCGTCACGCACGAGGTGGACGGTGTCATCTACACCCCTACGGAGGCTCCGTACAATCTCGGCGGCTTTGAGTGCGACGAGCCTATTTTCAAGTTCGTTGCTAGCGAAGGCGGAGGCATTCCTGGCCTGGACGGAAGCATTTCAGAGCGGCGGCTTCTCCAGTACATCAATTCCATGCCGAAATGATCGGGGATAGCAGAACATAGCACCATCCTTCGACAATGCCACTAGGCAGGAGCAAAACAGTGCTCAGCATTCGAAGAAGGCAGCTCCCCTACGCGAGAGTGAGTGAATCGTTGGTCAGTCCATGTCATGCATGTAAGTAGTTGTGGGGTTGCCCGATGTGCGGTGCCTTTTGGATACAGGAGAGAACCGAATGAATGCGAAGAACACGTGAATATGGGCAAACGGCTTGTGTGGGTGCTTTGTATCTTGTTAGCTCGCGTTGATTGAAAATGGGGTGACTACTTACGGTTCACGTTCGCTCGATAGTGCTTCCGGCCGTAGCGTGGCTTCTTCTGGGGAGAGTCACTTCTCGACGAAGCTTTTGGCGACGATGATGTAGAAGACGACCTGTGCGATCGGGTTGAAGAGTCTACACTTTCAACTTCATCATCTGCAAAAGACGCAGCATCCTGGGAATACGAGGTGGCTCGTGTAGATCTTGCGGATGAGGAAGACGAAGAGCGCATCTCTCGAGTACTATCCTGCACCTCGAGTGATGTGGACCTGACAGTTCTCCGTTCGTACCGAGGTCGATCATCGTTGTCTTCACCGTCTTGGCGTGAGTGGCGGTGACGCTGTTTGGCGCTGCTTCTGAGTCGTTCTTCATCATCTCCATGGTTCGATCTCCTAGAGGAATGGCGACTAGGGCTGCTCGAGTCCACCGATGCCGACTTGGTCCTGTGAGTGTGATACTGCATGTTCTCCTGTTCGAGTGGCTGCTGGGGGTGACGTAATGTCCGTTGGCGACTGGATCGCTCGTTGATATCGGTTGTTGAGGTACTTGTAAGCCGGGGAGAGCGTATTAACACTATCCTTTTCAGGCTTCCATCAGCTTCGTCGGATCCGATCTCACCAAGACCATGCCTCGCAGACACAAGCGGCACGGAATCTTGCTCGAACCACGCGTCTTTCTTCTTCGGTTTGCCAGTCTTCGAGTCCGCAGTCCCACGACCCCATTTGCAACAGGCGCAGACGTTGCCCATTGCTGCAGTTCTAGTGAGTACTGCGCCTCGATCTTTACGAGCTCACCTGTTTCGCGCGTTGAAATGTGCGAGTAGCGTAAGCGGCGATCTCTCGATGCACGCGACCATTCGGTCGCAAGATTTGCCAGTTTCGCTTTCGCTATTTAGAATCGCTTCTCTTCTCCTGGTGCGCACAGCACAATGCACTCGACGTCACGCAGCTCTTTGTAGTTGACGACGAGTTGGAGGTTGTTTGGATCCAGCAGATGAGCTGTTTGAAGGTCGTGGGCCGCAGCATTGAAGTCGCCTAGTGCTTTGTGGGCGAAGCCGCGACGGAAGTACGCGTGCGCATTGGTCGGCTGCTGTGCGATCACAAAGGAGAAGTCTGCGAGGGCTTCGGTGAAGTATCGCTCCAGCTGCAAGGCCTTCGCGCGCTCGTGGATGTACATGAGTTGGGCTTCGTGGAGTTGCTGCAGCTGAGCCTTCTTGTCACCGGCCTCGTGGACTTCGTCTTCCTGGTTGTTTCCTGTTTCGACTTTCTTTTTAACGAGCAGGGAGTGGTCGTAGGCACTGGTGAAGTGCTCCACAGCGTCCATGTTCTGGCCTTCCAGCGCGTATGAAAGCCCCACGTGATAGTATCTGTCCACAGCAAGCGCGTCAGTGCCGAATTCTTGATAAGCAGCCACACAATCACGACTTACAGATCAGGGAGCAGCTCCTGCGCGGGTTTGCATTCCAGTGCTCGCTTCATGAAAACTACGCATTCACAGGGTTGGCGCTCGTGGTAGTAACACAAACCAATGTAGTACAGCAGCCTGCATCCAACAAAGCTCGGTTAGTTCAACGGTGCCAGCAACCAAAGCAGACAGTTACGATTCAAGCGTACTTGGTGTCGGTGGTGTTGCGAGTTGCAGTCTCATGGAGGTCCGGTAGCGCTTCAGAATATCGAGAGCATTCCATTAGGCAAAGTGCTCGGTGGAAGCGGAAGATGTCGTTTTTCGGTGTTTGAGTCACACTAGCCTGCATCAAAAGTGATAAACATCAGCAGCGCGATACAAGGCATCTCAAGTGTAGAGCGGTGACAAGGTTGTTCTACGTACATTGAGGTCACGGAGAGCTCGATCGTAGTCACCGAGACCGCGAAGCGCCATCCCACGAGCATTGTGAGCAGCCATGTCAGCAGTATAGCCGCCGGCAATTGCAGCACTGCAGTCGTCCATGGCATTCTGATAACGCCCAAGTTGCAACGCGCTTTCTCCTCGCAGATATCGCAGCCCAAGGATTTGGTTGATGTTCGCATTGCGGTCTTCGTATCCTTCGAGAAGCTCCAGCGCATGTGAGAAGTCTGTAAGTGCCAGAGGATGCACTCGCATCTCTTGCAGCATTAGCCCTCGCGCTTCGAGGAAGATCGGTTCATCAGGAAGTACATCAAGAGCGTCCGTGAGCAATTCCAGTGCGCGCTCATGGTCCCCGAGAGCATGGCAGCAAAGTGCCGTATGAAATTGAACCAGCACGCTTTTGCGGTTATCCGAAGGACTCGATGCTATTGCTTCAAACATGGAGCGAGCCTCAGAGTGTCTCTGTTTTAGCTGTGTGATCATGGCCATCCCTATCTGGTATGGTGTGCCGGACGGGCACAGTGTGCAGGCCATCTCAATGTCGGCGAATGCTGCCTCCAGTTGTTCAGCGGCAGACATGTAGCTGACAGCCGAAGCTGGGGGAAGCACTGCACTTGTGGTAGGTTCGCCGCCATCGCTTAGACCCCTGCTAACTGCAGTTGGTGAGCCGACTGCTTTCGTCTCGGTGCCCGTGTTACCGGTGTTACCCGTGGAAGAGGCTGAAGGTGCTTGGTCCAGGTTCAACGCTAGTGCAAGTCGCACAGAACCACGGTAAAAGTATGCCTGTGGGTCACGACCATCAAGCTGGATGCACTTGTTGAAGTCAACCAGGCACTGCCGTGCGAAAGCCCCCATGCCATTGGTTATAGTAGCTGCCGCACTCTGCTGCTGTCGCTGGTTTGCGGCAGCTTCTTGGCCTTGGCGGTAATAACACAGTCCACGATAGCTGAAGTAGCTGGCATTACCCGAGTTGAGCTCAATGGCCCGTGTAAACTCGTCAGCGGCGCGCTCAAAGTCACCACACTCGAAATGAGCGAGGGCCAAAGCGCTAAAAGCTGATGCATTGCGAGGATCCAGCTTGATTGCTGCCTGCAAGTCTTCAATGCACTTTGGCAAGTGTCCGAGTCGCCGGTAACAGTTGGCGCGTGTCTGAAGTGCACGGTATTCGACCCGAATGCCGATTCCACCGCCACTTGGGATCGCGTTTGGGCCTCCTGCTGCACCTGCGTTACTAGCTGCTGCGCTTGCTCCAGCGGCGGTGGATCCATCTTCAAGTGCTTTCGAGAAGTCAATGATGGCCTCCCGATAGAAACCGGCATCATACAACACAAGCGCACGATTGAAGTAGTGAGGTGCCTTGCGTCCATCCAATTCGATCGCGTTGGTGAGGTCTTCGAGAGCTTTCACCGTTTGGTTAAGCTTACGATAGCAAGCTCCGCGGTTGGCGTAGTAAAGCGCGGTGCGGTCGTCGAGTGTGATAGCAGAGCCGTAGTCTTTGGCAGCGCGTTCGAGTTCTCCAATGGCACGAAACGCATTCCCGCGAGCGAGGAAGAAGCGAGCTTGCGTTGGACGGATGGCAATGGCCAAGCTGAAGCTTTCAATGGCGCGACAGTGATCTTCAAAGGTTGTTGCCCCATGTGCGGTCTCCATGCCTTTCTGGTATAGATCGACTGCATGTTGCAAGTCTTGCTGACCCTTTGCTTCTGGTTCAACTGTCGCTCCTACTCCAGGTGCAGTGGTGCCACTTGTTGGGTCCACGTGAGACTTTGACGGTGGTGTATGTTGCTTGCTTCTCATGGTAGCAAGTCCAGTAGCACTACGACCTAAGTGTGGCATGCACTGAAGAGTCTTCAACTTGCTTAATGATGTCAAGATTTGAAACTCCAAGCGAAGCCTTGAAATAGCACCAGCATATTGCGAGTACGCTGCAAATATGTGCTAAGTGACTGGACCGACAACTCTGCTACGCCAAACGCGTCCGACATGGCGACACCTTTACCACTGGAAGGTGATGGCTTGGTGGAAAATCTTTTTCATTATCTGTGGACAACGGATGATCTTGGTGGTGGGCCCCGAGTGAGTGTACCGCCTACGGTAATTTATCGTGGTTCACAGCCTGTGGCCTGGTACTTCACAAGCCGCAAAAGTGGACGTATCAAGCGCAAACACCGAGCAAACCTTACTGCTGCGCATATCGAGCACTCTTTTACTAAACGGAAGGCAGCAACAGATATCGTGGCGTACTACCTCTACCTGCCGAAGTCGGAGAGTACCAGTCCTGCGATCGAATACTTCGACGCGGAAGCGCTTCGTGATTTCTTGTTCAAAAGACCAGAGCTTCCGCGCTCGTCTTTGCCTGGGTCATTGCAGTCAGCGGGTATCCTGCAACAGTTTGCACTTCCGAAGGGAGCTCGAAACTCAACACTTCGTGCGATCTGGTCACCCAAATTGTGCTTGTTGGAGCGTCGGGAAAATGTGCATGCTATCCACGACGCACGATTTAGCGTTTACGAGCGTGGAGTAACTTTTGAGGAGGGAGGTGGCGCTGAGGCTCTTAGTCGGCCGGAGCCGGTGCGAGGCTCCATGCTGCCTGGCATGGTTCAGCAGCTTTGTGAGAGAGTTGTCGACCATGTTACACGTGTGTCCTACCACAAGTTTCGAATTGCGCGGATGGTGCTGCGTCTTCAAGTAGATACAGACGATCGCTTGTGGTTGCTGTGGAGCTCGTCACTGCGCTTACAGCCGCCGTTGGCTCCTACGACAAACATGCTCACGCCTGACATGCCAACTGGTGAGCCGCGTATCCGCCCACTGGACATTGTAAATGACGCCAAAGTCCCCACGTTTGCCTTTGCACAAGGTTCTGGTGGTGGAACAGTATCGCTAATTTCTACGAGTAATCCTGAGGTGGACGAAAAGCCCCGACCGGGACAGACGCGCTGTGCAAGTTGTGCTCAGGTAGTAGCACATCGCGCACTGCTACCTACGACCTACAAAGCTGTGCTTGCACACTTCCAACAGGTGTTGAAATTCCTTCGTGAGCGAGTAAATGAAGAAAACCAAGTAGCTATCGAGTGGCCACCTGATGATCGGGTTGTGCAACAAGCTGGTGGTGTGGGTTTTGGCATCCTCCGGCATCTGAAGTCTGTGGGTTCAAGCAGCGATGACGCCGGTGTACCGAAGGCTAGTTCAGGGCTGAAAACGTGGCAAGGGCGTGAATTGCTCGTACCACCTGTGATCCGGTACATGCATCCGACGCTCAGAGCCGAGGACTTTGCTCGTCACCGACAAGACCCAATATTTCTGCACAAAACGGTGGGGGTTTGCGAACAATGCTGCCTTGTGTATGCCGACTACGCCACCGTATTACTTGAAGCTAATGCTCTGGGTATCCGGAGTAGTGCCAGTGCCCCAGCGCTCTTGCGCCCAACTCGCGAGAAACCCAAACACGCCGAATACTTCGACGATGATCCACCAGACTCGCTCCTGTTGAACACCACAAACCCCAATAGTCCGCTTGCACGAGGAGCTCGCACCGCATCCAGCAAGACAAAGCCACCCGCCTCTGCTTGGAAGCCTGTTCCAACTGACGATCATCAGCAGGGACGATCTGGGAAGAATAAAGCAGGGCCTCGTAGCACGCTGCATTCCTTGCCAATGGCGCCAAAGCTTCCACCACGCATTGAAGCCTTTGAGCCAGATGACAACGACGCACTTCGTATCCCTGATGGTATTCATCACGATGGAAATCCTCAGCAACACAGAGAGGAAGCTTTTTTCCGTGAGCTCTACCAGCAAAAAGATACTGCCAAGCGTGGGGCTCATCCTCTCCGGCACATACTAGAGGCAGCCGATCGTCTTTCAAAGGCAAAGCCGCAGCATCGACTGGCAGCACTGGGTGGCAGCAGTCAAATCGGTCAGAGTCAATCTACAGGCGCTCTGGTGGATGCGATTACAGAACTCAAGCTGACCAAGAAGCCTGGAAAGAATCCTTACAGCATTGTTCAGCGAATTCATGGTGGCGACGGAGGAAGAGAAAGCTTGACGAAGAACCAGGCTACTGGCAATCCATCACCAGCTAAATCTCCACTGAAACACGAGTCAAAGCCAGCAAAGAAGAAGAATTCTAAAAAAAAACAAGGCCGCGGTGAGGGTGGTGCAGAGAGGACAAGTTTCGTGAGCTCCCGCGAGAAACGGGCTGCGGCAGCACACCGTGGCTATCTCATAGCTGCACTTTCGGACGCTCAAGTCCAGGTGAGTGTAATGAAGTGGAAATGGGAGTGTTGGTTTGCCATATTAACCTGCTTGTCATGTACATGTATGTTTGTAGTTGGAGCACATCGAGTCCTTGGCGACGTTGGTCATATCGGCACCCGACGTTGAAAAGGATCCAGTTGAGCATAAGCTAATGGAAGAACGACATCGCCGAAGTAAGGAAGGTAATAAGGAGGAACGTCCTCTGAATCCCCAGGAGAAAGATGATGTTGTGGCATTCCAACAAGAGGAGTACCACGAACAGGCCGAGTTTAAAATTGACGGTCAGGAAGAAGAAGATCAAGAACTTTGCGAGAAAGATAGGCAGGTGCAACAACAAGAGGACGACATTACCCAAGACGAGCAGGAACAAGTCGAGCGTGAGGCGCTTGAAAATTCCGCTCATCATAGTTTTGAAGATGAAACAAGGGAGGACGACCAAGAATTGTTACAAGAGGGTGAACTCCCTTCTAAGCAGCAGGAGCAAGAGAATCGTGATGAGGGTGACGAAGGCAACGTCCAAAATCAGGAGCTGCACCAAACACAGATTGGTGACACGGCCCAACAGCAAGAGCAGTTCCAGGATGAAGAGTTTTTGTTGGACCACGAACAAGATGAGACGCTGCTTCAAACCCAAGAGCAAGAACAGGAGTACAGAATCGATGAAAGACAGGAAGAGCTACCTCAGGAACAAGATGAAGGACAAATGCAAGAACAAGAGTCCTTATACCAATATGTAGAGCCCCATCAACAGCAGCCGATGGGTCAAAAAGACGAAGACGAGTATGAGACTGAATACGAAGACCCAGATCATGAGCAAGATCATCGTGCCCAGGAAGACTTGGATCAGCAACAGAAAGTCGATCTCTTCGTCAGAGAGGATAGCGTCGAAGCCGAAGCCGCTCAAAACCTATTGGAGCAAGCTCAAGAGCTCCTAGCCACTGCAGCATTATCTGAGTCCGTTGATGCCAGCGACGAACACCAAGCCGTGAAGGAACACGGCGCACCCAGTGACTCTGGCAAGAGCAATGGCCAGTGCATCCAGACGCCACTGCCTCCCGTCTTCACAACTCTGGACAACGACTCAAGCGGCGACGTCGTCATTGCAGTTGACTCGGTCGTCGTCGCCACTCTCCCATTGCCGTCATCGGACGAATCGACTAGTGCAGCAAGTGATGAATGACGTTCGTGTATATAGGATAAGAAAAGCAATTGAATTGCCTACGTTTGGCCTACAGTTCTCTCCTCTGGAGCAAATTTCACCACCTCTCGGTTTAGTTGACGCTATGCATCTTGCTGAATCGTGCACGAGCCTCCACATATCCAGAGTAGGCATCGCGCTTGCGGTGGTGGCTTGTGTCTTTGTCGCGGTTCATATTGTTCATCTCACCGTCGTACACAAATGCGCGCTGCTGGATCGTGCTAATCGGCTCGGACCCACTAGGGACACCTTGCAGGATGCCGTCCATGTGGCTTCGCTTAGCAATCGGTAGACGTGACGGCGGGGTCGCTACTGCCGTTCTGGATGGGATGTCGCCTCGAATGTTTACATCGTTGCTGCTTCTGCTGCCATCTTCGTTGAGTAGCAGATTGGGACGTAGTGGTTGCACCGGATTCCTGGCTGCAGCAGCCACAACCGTGAAGTCCTTCTTGGCATTTTTGGGCTCCGTCAGGACGAACTTCTTCGGTAGCGTCTTTGCATATTCACCTTCACGCTTGGCTGCCAGCTCCGTGTCCTTTTGTGTCGACCGCCTATAAATTTAAAGCGGCATTGGCGAGAGAGACCAAGTTAATCATCGTGAGGAGTGGGCATGACATGCGCTTTAAGGCAAACCGTACCAGGTCGACTTGTGCCCGAAGGTGATCGGGTTGCTCACGCTGATGGTGTCGGCCAGCGAAGCCAACTCGCGGTCCAGTGCATCGCCGTTCATCACTGTAGTGGAGTATTGGTGCCAGCAAACTTGAATCACTTGAGCTTGTATGACTGAAATTAACAAGAGGGCCGGAGGTTATTTTCGATGCACTGCCGTGCTGCACTTGAAGCTGCTGCTGATGTTGGTGCACGCCATGCTGGACCTGCATATTTTTAGTGGACTGCTCTCGTCCCAGCTAACGGTATATGTATCACACGAAAGAACTGAAGGCATACACACACCAAGCACATGCACACGTGAATTCGCATCACAGCTCATTACCTGCCACGCTAGCTCGCCATGCCGTCCTCAACTGGTCCAACGACTGGCTGTCTACCTCGCTCTCTCTCGTGTGGCATCACCACTTCTGACACCACACATTCGTTCCTGTCATTCTCCTAGCGTAAAGCAATCGGGATTAGACCAGAGGCTCCAAATCCATCTCCAGAACGGAAGTCGGGTTGAGCAAGTCAAAGTTCTTCAGCACCAACGGGTGCAGCACACCGAACGTTCCCAAACGCAGAGGTTTGGCGTCTTCCTTCTGCAGCGTCACGTACGCGCAACGGCCGGGGAAGTATGTACGCTCGTCCGCGGGCGTAATGGTGTAGTACTCCTTCGTGCCAGCGGGCATCTCCAGCTCGGATGGGATGCCCATCAGCTGCATGATGCGGTCAACGAGACCGTGGATGACCTCGAAGCCGTCGGTCGGGCCAGTGTAGGCCGCGCAGATGCGACGCACGTTTTTGGCACCGACATCCGTGTTGTCATCAATCACAACGACGTCCGAGACCTCAAACAGCTTCAGGCCCTCCTTGATCGACATTGCCTTGTTGTTCTGGATAGTCTTCAGCACACCGGGCAGCATCGACGTACGGACAACCTCGAACTCAATGGTGGCCGGGTTGGACAGCACAACAGCAGAGTGGCCGTCATCCTCGCGGTTCAGGTACTCGAAGTTCTCTTTGTGCGAGCACAGCCCGTGAGTAAGCAGCTCGATGTAGCCAGCACGACTGATCTCATTGCGAAGGAGGTCGCCCAGCTTGTTGAGAGGCTGGGCCATACCGATGGTCTGCGTGTGAGGGATCGTGAGCGGGATGTTGTTGAAGCCGTAAGCAATACTGACGTCCTCAATCACGTCCACGGGGTGGAGAATGTCCGAGCGCGTAATAGGGACCTCCGCAATAATGGTCTTTCCGTTGCCCGAGGGCTTAGCGTCCAGCTGCATCTTGTCGCACAGCTTGCAGATCCGGTCGACGTCAAGGTTAATTGGCTCGCCCTTGCCGAACAACATCGAGTAGACGTTCTTGATCTGCACCTCCACCGAGCGCTTGATAAGGTCCGGCGTCATCTCGGTCGCGTTCACAGTCTCGTCCTCGTAGATCACTTGCACAGGCTCCACAGTGAAAGGCTTGGCGCAGTACTCGGAGAACATGGCGATCATCGTGTTCAGCACAACCTTGGCCTTGGTAATGTCCGTCGCCGTGCACTCAATGAACACGTTCTTCGTATCCAGCGAAATCTTCGAGTGCTCGCCATTGATGATTGGCAGCAGCGACAGCACCACGCCATTCTTGTCCGTGATCACCGGGTACACGGGCGAGTCGTAGATGATGTCAGTGTACGGCTTGATGTGCTTGACCTCCGGGTTCGTGCGGTAGAAGTCCAGCAGCTCCTTGGCCTCGAACTCCTTGGTCTGGCTCAGCGGCTTGAACTTGATCTCGTTCGGCGGCAGCGCCTGCAATTAATTATCAGCAGCAAAGCATCGTCAGCACCAACTGCAACGTCGCCAACATCCAGTCCAGCATGAGCGAGCACACGTACGTTGTAGGTGAAAGGTCCCTCGACCGAGTCCAGGTCGTGCGTGCCAATAGCCACGAGCGTGCGGCGACGGCAGATGTTCTGGTGCAGCTTGTCCTGCAGGTCGATGAAGCTGTCGTAGCGCTCCTGCGTGAACTTCACGTCGCGCAGCACCGCTGACACCACGTAGGGCCGCACCAACTGCAATAAATAGCACAATACAATACAATACAGTATTCTCCAGTCAGCCTCTCACTCACAACTCACTCAGTAACTTTACTCAACAAATCAGCCAACCTTCGTGCTAGGCTTGACCGTGATGTGATGCGGGCCCTCGGCCCTGGGCACCAGCGTGTACACGGGTGGGCGCTCCTTCTCCAAGAAGATGCGCAGCGCACGGGCGATGCCCTCCACGCACAGCAGGTCGTAGCGGTTGGCCGGCACGTCGATCTTGTAGAGCACGGCGTCCGAGTGGGCCGAGTGGTCCTTGTCCTGTCCCTGCTGCTCGCGCTGCTTGAGCTGCTTCTCGCTCGTGATGTCGTCAAGCTCGATGCCGAACTCGAAGCACAGCACGTCGAACTCCTCGTCCGTGTACGTCTGGCCCATGGCCGCGAACAACTCGTCGCGCTTCACCCCCACAGTCGGCATCCTTGTTGGTTCCTTTTTGACTTGGTCGGCTACTCCCCGAATGAGCGTCCACCAGTGGATGAAAATGTGTTCTGAACGCTGATTCGCTTAAAAAATGAACGACCTTCACGTCATGTCCCATATCAAGATAAACAAACAAAACCTTTTTGTACTTATAGATTGGGTTTCCACCAATCGGATCGGCATTGTGTACGATACACAACTGAAACTCCTTGAAGAGGTGCAGGCGGCCAACTTCAATTTGAGCGAGGCTGATGGACCTGGATGGAGGGCCTCAAGCCGAGCGTTCGCGTCGTCTGGAGACGCAAGGGCGTCTGCAGACTCAGACCAAGCCTATTGCCAATGTGAAGTCTGTTGCTGCTCCGTCGCCGCCTGCCTGCGTCTCTGGCTGCTGCATAGAGAGCGCGAGACTCGCAGACGAGAGAGATTTCCTAAGAAGTTACGCTGAGCGGCTGCTAGTTCAGTTGCGGAGCCAATTGCAGCGCCACGGGGAGCTGGAGAGGCTCAAGATGCTGGAAGATACGACGCAGAGCGAGGAAGAGCCGCACGAGCGCCTGGCGCCCTGGCTCACGGCCTCCGAGTACACGAACCCGCTGCTGCAGGCCTACGACCTCAAGATCCAGGAGCTGGTGGGTGGGCTATGCTGGTCTAGAGAGGAAACTATCTATTAGGTTACTGAGTGGAAGGTTTACTTGGTTGTGGTTGGTGTTTTGTTGCTGTAGGAGACTGCGCTGGTGGATAATAAGAAGGCGATTGATCGAGTGGCGGCCAGGGCTGACGGACTGGCTAAGGAGAACACGACTTTGAGACAGTAAGAGGTTGTACAAAGTTAGAAGTTGTGGGGGTATTGGTGGCTGATTTGCTATTTGGCGACGTGGTTGAAGAGAGCTGGAAGTTGCGGGTGAGAAGATGGTGCTGCGGATGCAGAACCAGCCGAGGGAGATGCACGTCATGAACGACGACTTGATGAACGTGCAGGAGAATGGAGAGTATCTACAGGAGATCAACGAACGAATTGATGTGCTTATGGCGGAGAACAACATGCTGATGGAGCAAGTGTCGCTTCAAGATGATGAAATTGGTGCCATGAAGAAAGAGCTCACAGACCGAGACGAACAGTTGCAGGTTATGGGGCAGAATTTCAATGACGCCACGATTGCGCTGCAGGAGCTGCGTGATGCTTGCTCGCAGGTACGAGAAGAGAAGACACATTGCGAGCGGCAGCTGCAGCGGTATGCGGCGTCAATCGCGCAGCTTGAGAGCGCCAAGGAGTCTCTGAAGGAACAGACGGACGCAGTACGCAAAGAGCGCGGTAATTTAGAAAATCAGCTTGGCGAATACGAAGAAATGCTAGAAAAGATGAAAAGGAGAAGTGAACGCAAAGACGAAGCCTTCTCCACGCGCTATCAAAACGTTTGTGTGCGCCTACGCGAGCTTACAAGCGCGCTCGAGAAAAAAGATAGGGCTGTCGACGAGCTACAGGAGCGTAACAACGGATTGCAGTCTGAATTAGAGGCTGTACGCCAGGATTGTGAGGGCATGTTGAACGTTCTCAACAGCATGGAAAAGCAACTAACACAGTATTGCGCGCGGGAAGATGGGGTGGCTGAGGTAAATTGAATTGTGATAATTGCTTCGCTGAGGTGGATGATTGGAATACTCACATCCATTCCCTGTTGCATTAGCTGGAATCAGAATGCAAGGCAAAGGTCGAGGAAACTATTCTGGAGAAAGAAGAGGTTCGTACATTATGCGACGACAATTCTATCATTTGTGCTGGGTGGAGTTTTGTGGATTAACTGAAGGCGATACGTCCTTGTGAATTTTTGTAGGTGGCTGCTCGTGAGCTGCAAAGCCGGCGAGAGATTGCACGACTACTAGAGCGACTGAAGCAGCAAGCTGCAGATTTCGTGAAAGCTCAAGACGAGAGTCTAAGTACTATAGTCCGCAAACACGATGCCGACATGCACAGTCGTGAGCAGGAGATTAGGTCACTAACTTCTGAGCTCGTAGATCTGCGCTCCAAAATGGAGGTAGCGATGAGGAACCAGAAGGAGGCAGACAAGAAGCTTGCAGACGCGATTCGACGGTCCAAGGACGCGAGTATCGCCTTTGAGGTAATTTGGGTGTAAAATATCCGGCAGTAGTGAACAGCATTTCTAACTTGTGTACCTCTGATGCTTAAGAAAAAACTCCAGCATCTAAGCGACCGTGCGACAACAGCAGAAGAAGCTCGTGATATGGTACGAAACTGCTGCTTTTGCCGATGAATAACGTATAATCCCGACGCAGGAGATATGTTGGCTGGTTAACGAACACTACTTTGCTTTGCTCACTTTGCAATTGTACATGTAGTCAAGCCACCTTGAAGCCGAATATCTCGAAAGAATCCGATCAAAAGAGGACGCATTGATAAAGCTGCGAGCTGAATTCCGTGACCGAGGACAGGAGCTGAACGTGCGTACACAAGTTTTATGCTCTGTTGTATTGGCAAATGGTTACGATGATACAAATTATCTCATTCAATTTATCGACGCAGGAACGAGTGAGTTCGCTGGAGCGCGAGTTAGAAATGCGACGCACCGAGGCACGCGAAGCAAAAGATAAGAGTGAAGAGCAGCATCGCAAGGTTCAGCTGCTAAACGATCAGCTGAATAAGGTTAAGGCGGACTGTGCCAACCGGTTTACAAACGAATTCGAGGTGCTACATCAGCAAAATCGTGATCTGAAAGCCCAGGCTGCTAAACTGGAATACAAGTTATCCCAGGCAAAGAAAGAAGCAGCCTTGGCTTTGGATAGCTTTCGTAGCGAGCGAGGGCGAAGCGAAGTGCGCCTGATCGCAGAAGTCGAGAGCTTGAAAGGAAGGATACAGAGTCTCAAAGAGGAGAGAAAGCGTGCTGACAAGAGCCGGCAGGAAACAGACGCCAAGTGCTCAGTTCTATCGCTTCAGGTTCAACAACTCAGCCGAGATCTGAGCGATACGAAGGAGTTACTGCTCGAACAGGAACACGCCTGTGACGATAGCGACCGAAAGGTGTCGGAGCTAAGTACACAACTCACGGCAGCGCTCTCGAAACAGCAACAATTTTACCGGCAAGAGCGTGAACTTCGCACAGCACTGGAGAGGATGACACTTGAGAGATCACGAATGGAGCGTGAGGCCACGGTAGGTGCTTTCTTCACTTTGCTCTGAGTAGTTGACCCGAATCATTCTGACGTTCAATTTGTCATGCAGATGGCCCGAAAGAAGGTCGAGGAATATCGTAGTAGCAGCTACGCCTATCTCCCGCTCTCGCATTCGCGAATGCAAGTCGAAAGTTTCGACCGAAAGGATTCTTCCGGTGGTTCCCCGCGTGATGTAATAGCAGAGAAGTATGACCCAGCTGGGAAGGCTGATGCTCGCTACCAAATGCCAGCTTAGCTTAGATTGAGCTTCTGCTCTTGGTATCTGGCCGTACGTTGCCTGGAATGATAGAGCGTTCCTACATGAGTGCAAGCCCTACGCCAGCATCTACTTGGTAAACAAAAGGCTGGCGTTCGTTCCTCCGAAACCAAACGAATTCGTAAGGACTGCACGTAGCTCCTTTTCCTGCGGCTGGTTCGGCACGTAATTCAACGTGAATTCCTCGGTCATCTCCGTGAGGTTGAGTGTAGGAGGCATCACGTTCTGCACAGAATATATCCAGCAAAGGAGTACACGTCAGTAAAGCAATGACATAAGAGACATTTAGCATAGTAAAACCATAGATATCACTGATAACTTACGTCGCGAAGTGCCTTGATCGAAAAGATAGCCTCCACGGCGCCAGCAGCGCCTAGCAAGTGACCAATAGCTCCCTGATCAGGGCAAATATGAACAGGAAAGAGTCAACCAAGGCAACAACACCAATCTGAGGAATGTGCATAGCTTCTCCTATGTGGCATGGGAAAAACTTGTGCTGTGTACCTTCGTTGACGAAATTCCCAGTTGATTAGCGCGTTCACCGAAAAGCTCTTTCACAGCCGCATTCTCAGCGCGATCGCCCAGCGGGGTTGAAGTCGCATGTGCGTTGATGTACCCAATATCAGACAACACAAGCCCAGACTGTGCAATTGCTGACTGCATAGCTCGTCGAGCGCCATCACCGGTTTCAAGAGGAGCCGTAATGTGGTTGCTGTCACCACTGAGGCCATAACCCCGCACCTCAGCATATATCTTAGCCCCACGTTTCTTAGCGTGCTCGTATTCCTACGGTGGGCAACATCATCACAACGTTGTCAGAGAAATGAAGTAGTTATGCTGATAGAAATGAATGCAATCTCCGCACCTCAAGAACAAGGACACCAGCACCTTCACCCATGACGAATCCGTCACGCTGCGCGTCGAACGGTCTCGACGCTTCTTCCGGGCGATCGTTGAACTACTCTCGTGCACAAGCCGTTAGCATACAGGGCCAGTATATCAGCGTCTCCTCTTTAATGTAGATACTACATGTAGTACCAAGTTGTCTTACCTTGGTGGACAAAGCCTGCGCACGCAAGAAACCGCACATGGAAATCTCATTGAGACAGGCTTCAGTGCCTCCGGCAACCATCACGTCGGCGTTGCCGTGTCGAATTAAATTCGTAGCATCACCAATGCTGTGACTACCCGTGGCACATGCCGTAACACAAGAATGATTTGGCCCCTACGTCAGGAAAGATAGAAATACCATACACAACGCCACAAGCATGTTAGACTATCATAAAAGAATCATTGCATCCTGCAATCAGAGCGGCACCTTCAGCCCGTGCTCAATGCTCACGTGACCCGCCGCAAGGTTAATGAGAATCCGCGTCACGAAGAAAGGCGATACACGGCGGTATTTCTGCGAGAATAAAAGACAAAGATTCAAACCCAATTAGAAAACGAGCGTACTGCACACACACAGCTTCCAACGAGTGCGAGCAGTACCTTGTCCTTAATGAGCTGGCCAACATCCATCACCTCCTGGATGTTCCCCATGCCAGCACCTATAGCCACGCCCTACCAAACACAATCCATCAACTCACCAACCATCATCTATAGCCCCATCTACAGCCCACTAGATGTAAACCATGCCACCTACCGCTCGTTCTCTCTCTTCGTCCGACTGGGGGCTCCATCCCGAGTCCTTCAACGCTTCATCAGCTGCGTCAATGCAGCAAGCACAGAACCATCAGCTTCAACTCCACACTGCACCAAAATACCCACCAACTCTAAAACTCCAACCTGCCGCCAACGTAAAGGCGATAAAGTCTGGCTCCTGCGAGCGGAGGTTCTTCAAATTCACCCAGTCTTTGGTGCGGAATGCCCCGTCCCCTTCACCTCGTGGCACGGCCGCACCAATGGTGCACTGGAGTCCCGTGTCTGCCAGGGCATCTACCGTCTAAAATGTACAGTAACACTTGCTTATTAATGCAAAAAGCTCCTGGATAGCTAATAGACCAAATGTGTCATACGTGAATGGCACATTGCGAGTTCAGTAGCGCGTCCCATGAGCGCGAGACACCCACACCGAAAGGAGTGACGGCGCCCAGTCCAGTAACAACCACGCGTCGACTGGGTGCAGGCGGTGGCGCCCCGAACGAGAGCGTCGAGAAGCCTCGAGCCACAGACGAAGACGTCGCTCTACGCAGCATTTTTGACGAAATTGAGGTGGTGAGTCCGTTGTGTGGAGCACACAAAGTTGAAGGATGCAAATCGTGACGGTCTCAGTAGCTTTTAGCGAGACATATCATGAGCTTATTGGAACGGTGGCTTATGCGACCGCACTTGAAAGTTCAACGCAAGTTGGTGGAGCGATGCTGCTACATGACGAACAAGAGGCTGGAGTTGGTTCCTCCGAAGCCGAACGAGTTCGACATGACAGCGTGCAGTTCCTTCTCTTGTGGTTGGCTCGGCACGTAGTTGAGTGTGAACTCATCTGTCGTCTCCGTCAGGTTGAGCGTGGGAGGCATCACGTTCTATTGGACACCATTCATCAAAGCAACAAGTGGGTTAGTTGAAGAAACGGTTCAATGCGTAAGAGTCACTGTGGGCTTACGTGGTGAAGCGCCTTGATCGCGAAGATTGCCTCAACAGCGCCAGCCGAACCTTGCAGGTGGCCGATAGATCCCTGTTCAGCATCGACAAGAACCGAAATTTCAGATGCTGCCAAACACAAGCGATATTTCAAGTCCCGTACCTTTGTAGATGACACTCCAAGCTTAGTTGCTTGCTCGCCGAAAAGGGTTTTGATAGCCTCATTTTCGGCGTGGTCGCCTAGAGGCGTACCCGCCGCGTGAGCGTTAATGTAGCCGATGTCGGATAGCGCAAGTCCGGACTGTGCAACAGCTGCCTGCATCGCTCTTCGAGCGCCATCGCCGTTCTCTAGAGGGGCTGTGATGTGGCTGCCGTCACCGCTAAGGCCATAGCCTCGCATCTCAGCATAAATCCGGGCCCCACGCTTCTTAGCGTGCTCGTATTCCTACATACAAATGTGAAAACAAGAACCTACTGTAAGCCATCCTGCCTTTATGGCGATGGCTTGTGGTGTAGTGGTCGTACCTCAAGAACAACGATGCCAGCGCCCTCGCCCATGACAAATCCATCGCGCTTCGAATCAAACGGCCGGGAAGCCTCTTTAGGACGATCGTTGTACTGCTCATGAAAAAGAGACCACACGTTGATCAACCATGTCCAGAGGATATCTAATGCAAGCCATCAAACCTTCGTAGACAGAGCCCGCGGTCGGTCGAAAGCACAGATAGACATCTCATTGATTGTTGGCTCAGTGCCTCCAGCAACCATCACATCTGCATCTCCATGTTGAATGAAGCGTGCAGCGTCACCAATGCTATGACTACCAGTAGCACAAGCCGTCACACATGAATGGACAGGGCCTTGTGTCGAGGGGAAGAACAGAATGCCATTGTGAGTGCACACAAGTAAACGTTGTTGTGAGGCGACTGAGTCGTTAACGTCACATGGAAATGAGAAAACGATCGATACCTTCAGTCCATGTTCGATGCTCACGTGGCCCACCGCCAGGTTAATGAGAATGCGTGGTACGAAAAACGGCGTAACGCGACGGAATTTCTACAAAGAAGTCCACGTCAGAATACTGCACTTTACCTACCACCCCACTAACGTTCATGACAATACCCGCTCTTTGATGAGAGCACCAACATCCATGACCTCGTGGATGTTGCCACAAGCAGCACCGATTGCAACTCCCTACAAACATCATACGTAACCAGCATTAGCTCCAGCAGCACTTTCAAAACACTACACTCCGCTCAGCACCCTACCGCTCGTTCATGCTCTTCGTCCGACTCGGGACTCCAGCCCGAGTCCTTCAAAGCTTCATCAGCTATTCTCATCATCAATCAAGACAGATACAATCAGCTTCAACTCGAGTAACTGCATCCTCGGCAACTATGGTAGATGATGTACGTACCTGCAGCCAACGCCATGGCGACGTGGTCCACCTCCTGCGCGCGGAAACTCTTGGGGTTTGTCCACTCTTTCGTATGGAAGGCCCCCTCTTCGTCACCTCTCGGCACCGTCGCCCCAACTGTGCAATTAAGTCCCGAGTTTACCAGCGTGTCCAGAGACTACGGCATCCACAACCAAGCAGCACCCAGGCGTCAATCTCAATACCTTCAATACCCGACCACTAGCACGTACTTGGATGGCGCATTGCGAGTCCAAAACGTTCTCCCACGCACGCGTGACGCCGACTCCGAGCGGGGTCACGGCGCCCAGCCCAGTGACCACCACGCGACGAGGAGGTACTGGCGGCGGGGGAGCGAACGAAAGCGTTGAAAGGCAGCGAGCCAAAGCGGCTTCACGTCGCACAGCAGCGAGCATCATGGCGGTTGCTTTGCTTTGAGTCAGAGATGAAGGGATCGGTTTGACAGACCGCAGCATGAGGCGCATGGACCTCGTGGCGGTCAGCTCAACGGTGACACAGGTACACTGTACAGGACATGGATACCTGATCATAGTTGCCTTTTTCGTCGTTCGATTACTGAGACTGAGGCGGGCAAAAAAGTTGAAGCTATTGTCGAGGTCAACTCTAATTGGTCAAATACCATGGTTTCTTCTGATTCGCTAAAAATAAAAACATTGTTCTCTTCTCTCATTACTTAATACAAATTAAGAATTTAGCCAATGTGAGGCGAGTTCAATACATAAGGATCCGTCCGCATCAGATCCGTGAAATATGGAGGCGAAAGCCAACGTGAGTCGCGGGGCGCTATGGGCGGCGGCGTTCGGGCTGCAGAGCGACGTCCTGGACGCGCAAAGAGAGCGCTACGAGCGCCTGAAGCAGCACCTGGTGTTCCAGATCGACGCGACAGGGACCACCGACCCACTGACCGCCGCCAATGACGTTGCCAGCTCTTCAAGCAGCTGGAGCCAATACTTCACGGACGAGACGTTGCTGGAGGAGATCAACACGGATCTGGACCGTCTGTACCCGGCCGGCAACGAAAGCTTCTTCCAGAATGAGAAATACTTGAGCACGCTGCGCCACGTGCTGTTTGTCTGGTGTCGTCTGCATCCGGACGTGGCTTATCGTCAAGGCATGCACGACGTGGTGGCCGTCGTGCTCTTCGCTTTCCTGCAGACTCAAGAGACAGAGCAGACGGAGAGTTCAAAGGGTCAGAAGAAGAAGGAGGAGACGGTGGAGAAGCTGCCGGAACACGCTGAAGCAGACGCTTTCGTGGTCTTTGAGGCCGTGATGCTGTTCTTGAAGCCGTTCTACGAGATCGTTAAGACGAGACAAGAGGCAGCGTCGGGTGGAGATGGAGAGGATGGACGTCGGCTGTTTGCCAGCTTCTCGTTGAAGGAGAATGACAGCGGGAATGGCGCGTTTGGGGTGCAGTCGTTCGAGACTCGTGCTGGGAAGCAGAAGCAGCCGGCGCTACACAGACTGTGTCATCATATCCAGTACGAACTGCTGCAACAGAAGGACCCGCAGCTGTACTACCACTTACAGAACTTGGAGATCGTCCCGGAGACGTATTGCTTGAGATGGATCCGCTTGCTTTTTGCACGCGAGTATGCGTTGAAAGAGCTCTTGTGGGTCTGGGACGCTTTAATTCTGGACAGTAACCGCACAGCGATTGATTTTCCAGTGATCAACATGACCGACAAGTCCGACAATGACTTGCTGCAGCTGCCCAAACTGGTTACTGAAAGCGAGGAAGCGACTTGGATTGGTTTCCCGTTGCTGCGTTATATCTGTGTAGCAAGATTGCTGCAAATGTCGTCTCGGCTGCGCCAGTCGGATAACACTGGCTGTCTGCGTCTCCTCATGCGTGCGTATCAAGAGGAAGAATCTGATAGCGCTGACTTGGGTCGGCAGAATCGTGTGATGGAACTGACGAAGTTTGCCAGGATTTTGCAAGACCCAATGACCGAGGAAACTGAACATAGCAAGAATGGCATCAACTCAAATGATGACAAGAGAGGAGCGGGTCCCGATGCAGACTCAAATTTAGTGGAAGTCGTCCTGTTTCAAGCAGGTTCGCTTGGTATCATCCTATCAGCGGCAGGAGCTCCATACGAGAATCGTCTGGCAGTGAAAGCTTTCACGAGAGATTCAACCACAAGCGAGGGTGTGGGCCAAGCAGAGGCAACTGGAAAAGTGCGCCTCGGTGACCTCCTTCAGTCGATCAATGGCGTACCAATTGTAGGAGTGACGACAGAGGAAGTAAAGCGCCGTCTTCAACTCATCAGCCGCCCGATATACATTGGCTTCTGCCACTGCAGTGACGCCTTTGGCGACATCGATGCTACTGCTTCGGAGGTTTCGGAAACCGTTGAAGCTTCAGATGCCACAGGCTCTTCGCCGAGGTCGGAAACTGCATTGTCCGAGCTGGTGCTACCAATATTTTTGCCTGGTGAGTTGTGCTACGCCAACGTCGAGACTAGTATGCAGCGACTGGTGCTGTCCCACGACGGATCATGCCTATCTCACTACATTAGCGGGAAGTTGTTCATCACAAACTACCGCTGCTTTTTCACCCGTCTGCTCGGTCGTGGAGAAATTGACTGGCAGATCCCCGTGCTCTCCATCGTCTCAATTGACCGCATCGACCCTCGCGAGATTTCAACGGCTGCAGGTTCCGCTAATCTGACGGTGGAAAACGCGCAAGTCGCTCTAGGTTTTACCCCGGATGACTCGTACAAGGTCGTGATTCGGTGCAAGGACACTCAAGTGGCGCGACTATCTATCGCAGATCACGGCGAATACAGCAAGCTTGTCAAGTGTTTGAGCTTTCTGGCTTTCCCAAAAAGCTTGCTGGACACTTTTTGCTTCGCATATTCTCCGACTGTGGCGCCATCCGAAGAAGTCCAATTTGACATCCGCCAGGAGTATAAGCGTATCGGATTGCTATCTTTTCCGGATCACCTGCGCTGCATCGACCAATCTCCAAAATACACGCTCTGTGAGACATACCCGCGGCACCTTATCGTGCCTGCTGACATCTCGGACATTCGCCTCAAGTCGGCAGCTGCGTTCCGATCGCATCAACGCTTACCTGTCGTGAGCTGGATCCATCGCAGCAACGGGGCCACAATCGTTCGGTCAAGCCAACCGCTGGTGGGCTTGAAATCTGCACGCAGTGGAGAAGATGAGCTGCTTGTTTGTTTGCTGTGTTGTTCGAGCAACAAGAAGGCGTTCGGACGCTATGTGATCATGGATGCGCGCAGTCAACTTGCTGCTGTGGGCAATAAGGCATTGGGGAAAGGCACGGAGATCTCCAGCAACTACCGCGGCTCTAAGCTCAAATTCATGAACGTTGAGAACATTCACTCGGTGCGGCAGTCGCAGCTCGCACTAGCAGCAATCTTCGAGCCTAAGAAGAGTGCGAACGAGGATACGTCTAGCAGCTTTTACGGGCGAATCGACAGTTCAGGTTGGCTACGTCACGTGCGGTTGGTTTTGAAGGCATCTGTGGAGCTGGCGCACACAGTGCACAATGGTATGTCAGTGCTGACGCACTGCAGCGATGGGTGGGACCGTACGGCGCAGATGGTAGCATTGGCTGAGTTGATGCTGGATCCCTACTACCGTACCCTACGTGGAATTCAGGTACTTGCTGAGAAGGAATGGACAATTGGGAAGAAGTCTCATGTCGGACTAACTGAATATGGTTGTGATTCGACTAGGTGCTCGTTCAGAAGGAGTGGTGTGCCTTCGGGCATCAGTTTGCTCTGAGGAGCGGTCATGCTCGCAGTGATTTATCGAACGAGCAGCGTTCGCCCGTGTTCTTGCTCTGGTTAGACTGTGTCTGGCAGTACATTCGCCAGTATCCAACGGAATGCGAGTTCAATGAGAGACTGCTACTCACCCTCGCTGACCACGTCTACTCGTGCAAGTTCAGCACATTCATGTTTGACTGCGAACGTCAACGGTGAGTCTCTATTGCATGATTCTATCTCATTCCTTAAGACTCGAAGTATCTCACAGTCTCCCTTTGAGTTACAGGAAGGACTATTTTGCCAAGCACCGGGTGTTTTCGATCTGGAGCGAGATCAACAGTCAGAGTGAGCGCTTCACGAACCACATGTTCGCGCCCAGCGAGCAAGCGACTGTGTTGTCGCCTAGTACGCTCTCCAAGAACATCAAGTGCGTGCCAACACGTGAGAATTCCGTTTGTGTGCAAGCAGTTCCTACTAATCTGCCGTGTCGAATGCTTCGTATTGCAGGCTCTGGAAAGGCTACTTCTGTCGCTGGGACCCGACCGTCATCCCTCCTGTCCCTGCTTTCCAATGTTACTGATTCCGTCTTCCTCTCAAGAAAAACAATAATATTGTTATGGCTACATATTATGTAGCCATGTCTTCCATCATCGCAGCTGTTCGTCTACATTTTCTTTTACAATCTGATACAACTGTGGTATATAACATTTGGCAATTAGCAGAGACCTCGCCAAGTTTGAGACGCGTCAGCTGCTCTAGCAATCGTCATGGCGCATCCTCCTCCGCCAGCGCTGGCCGCAGTGGTGGCCCCTTGGGTCCTCATTTTCATCTTCGTCGTCTGGGCATTCTTCCGCGGTCTCAGCTGCTCGATTCCTCGCGCTGCTCGTCCCTCTGGAGAGACCAAAGGGCTTCGCGTGGGCTTCCTGCATCCGGACTTCGGCATCGGCGGGGCTGAGAACCTTGTAGTGAATGCAGCGGTGGCGCTGCAGCAGCGCGGAGCTTATGTCACCGTGTTCACAGCTCACCATGACGTGAACCACTGCTTCGAAGAGACGCGTGGTGACGGACCGTTGGCTGCCCATGTGCGTGTACACGGCGATTGGCTGCCGCGCACGATTCTGGGCAAGCTCTACGCGTTCTGCGCGGTGCTGCGTGTGCTGTTCGTGACGCTTTGTGTGGCGGTGTACTATGTCAATGACCTGGATGTGTTTGTGGTGGATCAAGTGTCGATCTCTATCCCCTTCCTGCGTGCCTTAGGCAAGCCTGTGCTTTTCTACGGTCATTTCCCCGACAAGCTGCTCTGCATCCGCTCGGACTCGCCCTGGAAGCGCATGTATCGTGTGCCGCTGGACTTCCTGGAGGAGATCACCACCGCGTCGTCGGATATCATCGTGGCGAACAGCAAGTTCTCGCGCGGAGTCTTCCAGGAGGTTTTCCCGTGTCTGCAGTCGAAGAAGCTGGGGGTTCTTTACCCACCGGTGGACGTCAAGGCCTACAAAACCACTGCTGAGGCGAGCGTGGAGCGTGACTCGGGTCTGTTTGTGTCGCTGAACCGTTTCGAGCGGAAGAAGAATGTGGCTTTGGCCATTGAAGCACTCGTGGAGCTGCGCAACAGGCTGCCAAGTGAGGAGTTCCAGCGTGTCAAGCTTATCGTGGCCGGAGGTTACGACCCGCTTAACACTGAAAACCGAGAGCATCTGATTGAGCTACAAGACGTGGTGGCCAAGCATGGTCTTAGCGAGCACTTGGAGTTCCGTACGTCCGTCTCGAACTCCATGAAGCTCGAGCTGTTGCGTAAAGCTCATGCTATCCTGTACACACCTGACCGCGAGCACTTCGGCATCGTCCCCGTCGAGGCCATGGCGTGCGGTACTCCTGTCATCGCAGTGAGATCTGGCGGTCCGCTGGAGTCCATCGCCGACGGTGAAACAGGATTTTTGTGCGAGCAGAAGCCAGAGGCGTTCGCCGAGGCCATGGCAGAGCTTTGCGGACCCAAACACAGCACCAGGGTCGTCGAGATGGGTGCTTGCGGTAGACTACGTGCCCAGAAAATCTTCTCTCTAGAAACCTTCGGTGACACTCTGCTTGAGCTGGTAAACCAGGTTGTGTACGGTGAGAAGGCGGCGTAGAGATGGAGTGGTTAGTCAAACAGGTAGGCGTTAGTGTTTGATTTCTAAAGGTGCTGTCGCCTTATACTTTTGCTGACGACAACTTAAATCAAAGCTATGAAGATGTGAAGACTGTAGATACCTTGGCAAGCAGGTTGGAAGGTGTGCAGTCACTTACCAGCCCCCGCAAAACAGTGCTTTACAGAAGAGAGCGAAACCAGACGGCTGGCGATTGCGCCGCTTGCGAGATCGCTTGGAGCAACTCGAAGACGAAGCGGAGGACAAGCGGCTGTCCACTTCGCGGTACTGCGTCACGTACTTCTGCAGCATGGGCGCATTCTCGTAATAGTGTCGCGAGTCAAAATGCGTCGGTCGTACGCGGTCACGATTCATTAGCTCTTGTACGGGTAGAGTGCCGGAGTCGGCGTGACGGGACTTCGGATTCACCGCCGGAAGCTTGAGATAGCGACAAATGGAGTTGCACCGGTGCGACGAGAGAAACTTCTGGAAGCCCAAAACTCCGAGGTTGCCCTTACCGAAGTCGTGCCCGTTGAGCGTATGAATCTGCGGGTCCGTGTACAGGTCACCTACGCCTTGAATGTCCACGGCCAGTAACTCGTGATTTGAGGCCTCGTACGTGAAGTGAGAGAAGGCCTGTGGCGTGTTGCGCTCGTCATCGCTCACGGACCCAAAGTTGTTATTGTGCTTGCGGTACTCGCCTGGAATGTAGGCCTCCACAGCACACAGTGCGCCATTCCGCTCGGGGAGCTCTAACACCCAAGCTGGAATGAACTCGACGCGTTTCGGCGGTGTGTACGTGTTGTACACTTGTGCGTAGTGCGCGCAGTGGGCCTGCAGCTCTATATCCCTGAAGTACGTCTGTGGGTCTTCATCCGGGTCGATGGCGAGTTTGGCCACATAGCTGCCAGTGTAGCAGTCACCATTAGACAAGCTAGCGGAGCTCTCCGTGCTCAGGTCTTGCAAGTGGTACACTATTCGCAGACTTCCTTTGCTAAATGGTGTCTCGTCCAGGTTGATGCACACCTGCGTGCTGCTCCACTGCCGCGTGGCGTAGTTGAACACATGCTTGATAGCCAGCTCCCGGCTCATCTCACGAAAGTCGGGCGCGTGCGGCACGATCAGTGGCAAGCCTACAACAACAACAACAACAAAATAGTCAGTCTCTTGTTTCCAGTCCTAGAGAGCTAGCAGTCACTATATGTAGCTGTGCACCTTCCGTCCGCCGGAATGACATCCGCCTCCTCTGCGTGACCGTGTTCTGCGTGCTTGACGCGGGCGCCAGCGACGAGAACGTGAGCTCATCCACGATGGCACATTTGCGTCTGCACAGCAAGCAACAAGGAGGTCATCAAGAAATCCACACTGACACATGGCTTCATCTACATGTAAATGTACAACACACACACCGTTCATACTCCTCCTCCGTGATGAAGCCCTCGTCACAAAGAGCTCGGAGCGTCGAGATCCTGGCCAAGATGCCGTCCTGCAGGTCGCCCGCGATCTCTCGCGTGCGCTCGAACTGAATCGTCCCGGAGCTGTCCACACTGCTGCGGCGCCTGCTGGAGCTCATGCTCCACTCATACTGCTGCGACTCCGAGCCGTCGTCGCTGTCGCTCTCGTCCTGCGTCTCCTGCTCGCCCGCTTCTTGGTGGAACAGCTTGGCCCTGCGCTTCTCCGTGGGTGTGGCGGCCGACACCGTGTGGTAGAACCAGCCGTTGCCGTCCTTGGCACGTATTTCCCCCGTCTGCTGCCCGCCGCAGGACGCGCAACGCGGCGGCGGCGTCATCGAAAGCGGCGCTCGCGTCGTCATGCCGTCAGCTCGAAAAAGACCGTCGCCTCACACACCGAGAAAGAGGAGGAACGAGGACTGAGCTATGCTGCAGCAAGCCAAGAAGATGACTAAGATACTATAAAGTCTCTGCCGCGCACTTCAATGAGAAGACAGCGGACACTTCAATGAACAGACTGCAAGCGGATATCCGGGTAAAGGTGAAAAATCGGTGATTGGTTCGTGATGTGTTTATGATTTCAAAATGGGTTCTTTGATTGGACAGGAAAGTTTTTATAGAATGGCTAAGAAAATAAAAAACTGCACTCCTGCACTGAAGTTGAAGGTTGAAGCCATGTTCTGGACTGCAGGATGACAGGCAGAGGCTTTCGTCGATCGACACCGTCCGTATCCCAGCGGTGTTGAACTAAGCTATCAGCACATGAAATCCTCCGGTCGCAAGTCAGTGTGGAAATTGCGTCGAACGAGGCGAAACCTGCGAGATGGCCGACCGAACGGCGGTGCAGAGCGATGCCAACGTCTCCATCAGCGTCGACGACGACGATATCGTCCTAGATACCGCCAATCCATCAACGACAAACAGTGTTCTGCCCAGTGAATTCGTAGTTGCTGCACGTGTCAAGTGTGCACGTTTCCTGCCTCGTTGGGTGGCCAAACGCCGATGGGTTGTGCTGCGCGGCTCCAAGTCGCCGATCCTGAGTGTCTACCGTCAGGACCCACGACACCTCGAGGACTGTGCTCCAGTTCGGATGCTGCTGCTCGGAGAAGATACCAGGATGCGGGTCGTGGGAGAGACTCGGCTGGTCTTGGTGAGCTCGAGGGTGCGCAAGGATGACACGCTGTCTCTGGAGTTCGAGACGCTGGAGCAGCGACAACTTGTGCTCGAAACTTTGAGCCAGTGGGTGGCGCTTGCAGTGCTGCTGCAACGCTTGTCGACACACGAGAGTATCGCAAAAGGTCCCAATGCGGCAGTGTACCTCTGCCATGACTGTGACGACCTAAAGAAGCAGTTTGTGCTAAAGCGAATTCATCAGTCTCGCTGCCATGGTGAGATGAGTCTAACTGCTCGCATCATGGTGCTGAGTCGCGAGAATCAGGCACTACAGCAATGCCTTGCGCAGTATTTCTACTTGTTTGAAGATACCAAGGCCAAGTGCGCGACTGTTGTCATGAAGTATTACCCTGGTGGTACGTTGTCAGACAGAATTCAAGAATGCGGGCCGTTGGCCGAACCAGTGGCGTGCACCGTCTTGGTCGCGCTGTGCCGTGCGTTGCACCTGCTGCATCAACACCAAGTACTGCACTTGGATGTCAAAGCTAGCAACATCCTCTTCGACGACGCACCAAGCGGCAATTTCTGCAACTTGAAGCTTGTGGATTTTGGTAGTGGAGCGTGCGTTGACGACAGCTACAGAATTAACGCCGGTTGTTCAGAGAAGATGGCAAGGGCTGGAACTTACGGTTGCATGGCTCCTGAACGTTTTGAGGGCTGCTGTGGTCCGGAGGCTGACGTCTACGGCGCCGGCATCGTTTTGTATCACATGCTGTCAGGAGCAATCCCATTTTCTGGTGCAGATACCTACCAGCTTCTGGCGCGCAATATGCTCGGCGATGTTAGTTTCGATGAGAAGCAGTGGCAACACGCGTCACCTCAACTGAAATCTCTCACGGCCCGGATGCTTGACAAGAGCCCAACGAAAAGAATCACGCTGGCAGAAATCCTGAGTCTGCCGTGGCTATCCCAAGAACCCGAGTCTCAGGTATCACCCAAGTGAAAGTTCATTCTACCAAGTCGAAGACAGCAACTTGCTCGCACATTCAGCTGTCTATGCGTTACTGGCCCCTTCGGCATTAATCGAGGAGCCCTAAGCGGATGTGGCAGTCTCGTACACTTGCAACAGCGCATCATCACCACCTGACACTAGTCGCGAGCCTGACGAGTTGTACGCAACACTCCACACCTAGCAAAACCACAGTGTCAGTTTTTAGTCCACGCCTTGGAGAAAAAGCAATAGTAGGGGTATTTCCTGCGTACCTGATCTGTGTGCGTGTCGAAGGTGGTCAAGCAGCGCCGCGTGCCAATGTCCCAAATCTTCACACGTCGGTCCGCACCACTGTTAACGAGATACACGAATAAGAATCCCATTAGATTGGACCAATGTCGCACTGTAGCGAAACCCAGCAACGTACCCCGTAGCAAACTGCGTGCCATCGGGCGAGCACGCTACACTCAACACCCACGAGACGTGGCCAGACAGAGTGGCAACAGCGTTGTCATGAGCACTACAAACCGTAGAAAAGCAAAGCGCCATTAGCAGCCCATCGATTGGAAATTGGCACACAGTCACACCCCACGTACACATCGTAGACGTTGACGTGCATGTCATCAGAAGCTGCAAACAGCTTTCCATCCGGCGAGTACGCAACCGAGCGCACCGGCTTCGTGCGGTCTGCAAGTACCAGAATAGTACAGCACGTGAGCTTCAGCATTCCTCCTCACCACTCTCACTACATACCTTCGTATTTGTGGACCAGCGACCCAGTCTCAACGTCATACACGCCGACGAAACCATCGAAGCCACCGCACGCAACGTGATTTCCATCCGGGGACTGCAACATCATCACAGCACAACCACCACTGCATTGGTACCCTTCCCTAAAAACAGCAATCAATCCAACACTACCAAGAAGCAAAACGTACGTAAGCGACGCTCAGCACAAACTTGGCTTGCGTCGACATTTCCTGCGCGATTTTTCCCGTCTCGAGGTCGAACAAGTTGATTTTGCCCTGCTGACTCCCCGACACGAGCTTGGTCTCGTCGGGGCTGTAGGCCACCTGCCAGAGCTCACCAGGTCCCGCATCAATGGTCTTCTCCACTGCGCCCGACGACAGGTTGAGCACGCGGATTTGGCAGTCCAGAGAGCTCGTGACGGCGTGTGTACCCGCCTTGTTGCCCACGATGGAGATCGTGCCCAGCACGTGGCCCGGATACTGCTGCGAGATGGACACGGCGTCCTCCGTCACGTCCCTACAGCAGGTAGCAGGTAGCAACGCAAAAGTCAGTACTCTCTCTCTTCCCACCTCTCGGTAGTGTATGTGGACCGATGTGGACTTACCAGGCCTTGGCGACTTCGTCCACTGATCCAGTCAAAATCTTGTCATTGGACGTCCAGAACGTGCTCCAGATGCCGTCACTGTGCGCGTTCGGGAACTGGATAGACGCCCGGTACTAAGCACACGAGATGGCAACACACATAGTAGGTAAGTGGCACGCCGTTTGAGGCAGATACAAGCTCGAGATGATCGTCTACATTTGCTCGCGCCGCCATCCTTGCCAAGGCAATTGCAACAATGGGGTCAAGTGTATACTTTATAGTCGTGTATATTTAACTGAATCTATTTTTGTCAATTGTCCGTGAATTGTCAATTTATCAATTTACGGATCAGATTGTCAATTGTTGAGTATATTAGTGATGCTGCGGCGCACGCTTCCTCTGCTGGGCGCTTATAGCTGGAAGGAGGTGGCATATGTGACGGATTCTCCGCATGCGTTGCAGGCATTGGACATTGCCATCCCACGGAGGATCCCACCGCGTGCCAAGCTGCCCACTTGTGTGTTTGTCCATGGGGGATCGTGGCAACGTGGGGACAAGAGTGGCAGCCTGAACCAAGACATCGACGAGGCGTTCGTGCGTGCTGGATGCTTGGGTATATCTGTCAATTACCGGTTGTCGCCGGAAGTGCAGCATCCGGAGCATGTTAATGATGTGGCTGCTGCAATCACGTGGTTGCACCGGAACATTGCCAAGGTGATATCGTGGGCTCAGAAAGAAAGTTTTGGACGGTGACTCATGAACTGTTTGAGTTTAACAGTTTGGCGGTGACCCGGACAAGTTGGTGCTGGTGGGGCACAGTGCCGGTGCGCACTTAGTCATGCAGGTCCTTGCTGACCCGCAGTATCTGACAGCAGCAGGGATGGAGCAACCGGTTGACACATTCGTCAAAGGAGCAGTGGGAATCTCGGGCGTTTACAACATCGTACGACTTGCCAACACATCGTTCTACGGAACACTCGTGACAAATCCACCGTTTGGCGACCGTGTCGAGCAATGGCGAGAGGCGTCAATCGGGATGACGGTCACCCGAGTCGGATCGACCTCACCACTCGCCAAAATGCCACTGCTGCTAGTGAATGCCCAAGAAGATTTCCACTTTCAAGAAGACGCGCACGAGCTCGAGCGGTGGCTAATCGCTGCAGGAAACGTACGTATCCGAAGTAGGTATTGCAAATTTTAGTTACCCCTGCACTACTAACCATTTTGCGTTCGTCTTGCAACTTGTGCAGACCAACATCCAGCGACACGTCGTGCCCACTTGCAACCACTTCACCATTGTCCAGCATCTCGCGGACGACGATCCCAACACAAACCCGACCATGCAGTTGATCAAGGCGTTCATAGCGGATATCGCCGACCCCGACGAAACCGCCCCTCCCCTCTAATCAATCAATAGTACCTTCAATTATGTAGAATCACAGTCAACAATTTCAATCCACCCTGGCAACAGCGTGCAAATTTTTGATGTCCCATTGACGTATCTGCTTTCTGTCTCCGGTATCCGCAGCTCGCTGCAGCTGCTCAGACCTGCTTCCGCTCCGTGAAGGCCCGCATGACGCAGCCGGAGCCAGCCTTGGCCGCCAGCTTCTGGTGCCAGTCCAGCATGGCGGCGCTCTGCGACGCGATCCCCAGGAAGCGCATGAGATATTTCATGAGGCTGTCCTCCAGCGCGCTGCTGAGCGAGTCGATGGCGCGCTGCATCTCGCCCTTGTTGCAGGCCACCAGGGCCGCCATCACCACCTTTGCGTTCTCGTCCTTCACCGCGTCGTTCTTGGACTGCAGCGGCGGGTCCTCCAGTGCCGCGCGCACCGCCTCCTCATTCTTGCGCTGGGCTAGCAGCCCCTGCACCTGCGCGGCGCGAGCCTGCACACCCGCAGCAATCTGAGCCTCGTCCACTGCCATCTTCACTTCAGTCTGTGCGCTTCTCTTGGTGTTTGTATATGTGTCGCAGATTGTCACGGGATCGCAAATCTGATACCGTGTTTGACGGGGAACAACAAAATAGTGCTTCAACTTGCCTCATTATCAGGTTTAAAAAAAACGGTTGAAGAAGATAATGCTTGACATGTAGCAGAGTGAAGAGCGCAGCTTAATCAAAATAAAAGTATCATTGAAGCTAAATAAACGAGTAAGAACTCCCGCTGTCGAAGTACAATGTTGGTGGCTTGAGCGGGGCTAGAAACCCTATCAACTTGCACGGACCGATCTGCTTCGGCCCACGAAGCCCGACGCCATCTCAACAGTGCAGCTACATGACATTGCAGAAGAGCGGGATCGGCACGAAGCCGTACGAGCGGTCGCTGCTGCCAAGAACAAATCCCACACATCATGTACGTTAAATAGTGCCCCACCCACTACCTAGCAGCAAACAAATGCATTGCCATCTTGTCCACAGCAGCAACGTACACTACGACCATGGGGCGACGGTGCTCCAGCATAATCTGATTTTGCGCGCCGCACACCGTGCATTGAAACGTCGAGCCGTGCGTCACGTTGCGCACCACGTGTGTCGTGCCGCAGTTGCCACACTTGTACGGCAGCTCAGCCTGGTGGACAGGCTGCGCCTGTGCCATCACTTGACCTTGGTCATACTGGTCCTGGAGCTGGCGCGCCATCTCCGCGTCATTCGACGTGTCATTCTGCATGTACAACTCCATTCACGTTAGTTCCAAGCTAATGCAGTAGCCACATAGCAGCGGCAACTCGCCTGGATGTTCGTGGAAATCTCCCGGGCCTGCGGAATCTGTGGGTACAACGGCTTGTTGTCGCCTGGAGTCGCCATAATGATAGTGTCCTTAGAACTGCTTTGCTTCTTGGTCTCGCTTCTTGGTCTCACTTCTTGGTCTCACTTCTTGCTTTTTTGTGTCAGAAATTCTCAGTACGCAAGTATTATAACAGCCAATCAGTTTTCACCATCGTCTGAGTGGCAAAGCTGGTCATGGTGTTGCTGGATCTGCTGGGTCAAGTGGAGCGTCTGGGGGTCGGCATCGCGCTGGTGGTGGCCGTGCTGGGGGCGCTGTATCTGTGGCAGCAAGCGGTGGGGGGTGTCGGGACCACGAAGATGCTGCGGGACTTCAACCTCGTGCGGGTGCTCAAGCGCACGGACACGGAGCTGGCGCTGCTGGGCAATTTCAAGAGCGACAACCACAAGAAGGCTGCGGTGCTGATCATCCAGGCGGCGGCTATGGATACGGGGGCTCTGAATCACCTGCTGATGGGGCTGTCACTGCACGAGATACTGATGAACGACATCTACAGCACGTTCGAGGGAGACGTGTCGCGGGATGTCAAGCCGTACAAGGTACGGCGGATGAGGATGGAGAGGAGTGTGGGGGGTGTCGATAGAAGGTGTGACTTGTTATATATTGTGTACTGGATTGGGATCAGGTGAATTTGATCTACCCGGCGACGGAGCGTCATGTGCGCAAGCACACGGACCAGAACTTCCACATGGTAGTGGAGACCAAGGAGGCGTATCGGATGATCACGAAGCCGTTTATTGACAGCATCCCCGCGGAGAATATTGAGTGGGTCTACAATATCCTGGACTAGTAAGTGCGCTAGCTGTGGGATGCTTGGATAGGGATGTTGTGTATTGAACGATATATCCGTTGACTATTCCAGCAAGAGCGAGACGGAGCGGATCATTTACGAGGACACGCACCCTCGCAATGGATTTGTGTTGTTGCCCGACTTCAAGTGGTCGGACCCGTCTAAGGTACACGCACCCCGATGCTATGATACGTTTGCTGCGGTGTCCCCCATATTTTGTATGCTGACTGTTTTCCCTCTCAGTTGGAATCTCTTTACTGTCTAGCAATCGTGCATGATAGATCGCTGCGATCGCTTCGTGACCTCACTGGATCACACTTGAAGCTGTTGCGGAACATCCGGTACGCGCCTACATCTGCTTTGTCTATTGTGGGGTCTAAAGCTCTCCAAAAGCTCTCACGTATGATTTTGTCTGTACATGCAACCAGAAATGCCAGTCTAGAAGTGTTGAGCAAGAAGTTTGGCGTAAACGCGAGCTCCATACGCATGTACTTGCACTACCAGCCTACGTACTATCACTTGCACGTGCATTTCTCGCACGTTAAGATGACTCAAGGTGCGGGTGCTACGCCTCCAACACGACTATTATACACGGGAACTAACTTGCCATGATTTCTTGTGCATAGGGACATTCTCGGGCAAGGCTGTGCTACTGGAGGATGTAATCTACAACTTGTCGATCAATAGCGACCATTACAAGAACGCGACCCTGTCGTTCGTGGTCGGCGAAATGCAGCACAAGAAGCTATTCGAGCTCTTCCGCGAGAAGCACATCATTTAACGCTAGACATTCCCCACGTGCAACCTGCACGTCGCACTCTTGATGACATCCGCATGGAATCATGCCTTGCAGGTGCCTCCAAGAGTACATGTACTAAAAATGTGCATGCGTACCGGTAGGTGGTGATTTATGTACTCAAACGAAGAAATAAAGGCAATCGTCTGCATGTGAACCTCTTGAAGTTGCCCATTTCATTTACATACAAAGTCCAAGTCTAATCGCAACGGCGGAACGCACTTACCTGAACAGCCTCCACCGGCGGAAAATAACGGTCGGGTGGCTTCAATTCTCACTCATTGCAGAACTTGCTCTGAACTGCACAAATCCGCCAAGAAGAAATCCCAAGCCGCAGAAAATGTCGCTCCTGGAGAAGCTTTTGGGCAGCACGCTGGTGTCACGGCGCGGCGAGACGTCCACGCAAGAAGCGCTAGCGCACAAGACAGTGGTGGGGCTGTACTTCACTGCCAGCACCTGCCACCCGTGCCGAGCCTTCACGCCTGTGCTGGCCACTGTACACCGTAACATGACCCTCAACGCGTACAAGTCGCTCCCCATGAAAGACCAGCTGGACGTGGTGCTTCTGTCGATGGATCGCAGCCCCGTGGCCTTCCATGACGCGCTGTTGCAGACGCCGTTCCTCGCAGTACCTTTCCACCGACGCGAAGTCGTGCAGGACCTGTGGAAGCGCTACGACGTGAAGAAGATCCCGACGCTCATATTCGTGGACGCCAATGGCGATGTCATCGAGCGCGAGGGTCGTCGCTTTGTCGAGAACAACTTCGTCGATCTGCGCAAGATTTGGGAACACCTCACACCGTCTCTCTCGTCATCCACTGGACCAGAAGCTGCCATGCCGTAAAGTGCGTCACCGCCATCGTGCTGCAAGTTGCAGCCTGCAACTATGAGAGTTGACAGGGTCCAGCGAGCCGAGACCACACCCAGAAACACTGAATACATTGCCAAGTTGCGCAACCTAATGAAATCTCTCCTACCGTATATATCCTTCACGGAATGCCTGCTCGCAAACAGAGGACAACCAAGTTCTGGTGGACAGTGGAGTGGACAGATCGCAGCAATTGTTGCCATTCTTCAAACGAAGCCCAACGGTTTGCTAAACGCAGGCATCCCGTGTTCCACGCTGATATCCATAGTATTTGCTCAAGCTTGATCCTGCGGGAAGGCCAACGTTGACGAGCTTTCAAGAGGACAAGTTGAAGTCAGTTAGAAAATCCTATCTACCAATGACCGATTCTAACCAATCCAACAAAGCGAATTTTAGCCAATCGACGGGCATATTCGTTGCCGCTCTGGTTCAGTTCGTCATGACACGCAAACAAGACTTCTTTCTGCCTGAGGACTCCTCTGAGGAGACTTTGCCTCACTGCACTCTGGAATTGGCCGTCACCTCACTTCAAGGGGGTCGAATCCAGCCATGCCCCCCTTTTCATCGACTACGAAGCCTCGCGGCCCTGTACTCGCCAACCCCGTCATCGACGACGAAGTCTACGGCACCTTCGACGGCCGTCCGCGATCACCAGTGTCCAACGATGGCTCCAGTTCCAGAATCCGTGCATTGCTACGTGTTGTGGCTGTCGCAGGCCTCGTGCTGCTGGCTGCGGGATACGTAACCAAGTCAAGCTCAAGTATCGGCACCAATATCGCGGTCACCACCGTACAAGACATTTCAGAGTCCACCACGAACGATGAAGTCGCGACGGAACTGCCGGTCACTGATTTCCACCAGCAGTTTGTCAACAACGTAAACGCCGGCAACATGCGCGAGTATCTGCACACGTACTCGAGCGTCCCACACAGCTGTGGCACCGAGCAGGACTACAAGACGGCGCTGTTCACAGCCAAGATGTTCGAGTCGTTCGGCATCAAGGCCGAAATCAAAGAGTACTACACACTGCTGTCAACGCCAGTTCGACGTCATTTGGCGATTGTGGGACCTGCTGAAGCTGCTCGCGACCTAAACTTGACAGAGGCTTTGGTCCCTGGCGACACGTGCACGAGCGATGACAGCGCGTTGCCGCCTTTCGTAGCGTACGCTGCAACGGGAAATGTCACGTCTTCGATCGTGTTCGTCAACTTTGGCAAGCAAGTGGACTTCGAGTGGCTTGTGGCGAACAACGTCACCCTAGAAGGGAAAATTGCGCTTGTCCGATACGGCGGCAACTTCCGCGGACTGAAGGCAATGGCAGCAGAGCAGCATGGCATGGTCGGCGTGCTGATCTACTCGGACCCTAAGGAAGACGGATTCGTGCAAGGTCCAGTGTACCCTGATGGTCCGTGGCGACCCGAGGGATCATTCCAGCGTGGCTCGCTCACATACCTTTCGCTGGCTGGCGGCGACCCGATGACGCCCGGTTGGGCCTCAACGGAGGGCACCTACCACATTCCGTACGAAGAAGTGAAAACAATCCCCCACATCCCTGCGTTGCCGCTATCGTACGGTCAAGCACAATACATTCTCCGATCTCTGGGAGGCAGGGAAGCTCCTGCCTCGTGGCAAGGAGGTCTCTCTTTGCCGAACGGCTACCGAATCGGCGACGACGAAGCGACGGTGGTGAATCTGGACATCGAAATGGATAACAAGGTCGGGCCTATCTGGGATGTCATCGGTACAATTAAGGGCTCCGAGGAACCGGAGGAGTTGGTGCTCTTGGGTAACCACCGTGATGCCTGGGTTTGCGGCGCGATTGATCCAAACAGCGGGTCTTCCACTCTTCTCGAGATCGCGCGCGGATACGGCGAGCTCCTCAAGCAAGGTTGGAAGCCCAGACGTACGCTAATTCTTGGCTCATGGGATGGCGAAGAGTATGGTCTCTTGGGTAGTACTGAATACGCGGAGGAAAATGCTGAGCTCTTCAAGAAGCAGGCCGTCGCGTACCTCAATGTGGATTCCATGATGGGTCCGTTGGTCAGCGCTAGCGCCAGCCCGGCCATTGCTGAATTTCTCTACCAGACAGCGAAGGACGTACCAGCAAACAAGTTCCATGGCAATGAAACCGAGAAAACGCTGTACGAGCAGTGGACCAAACAAGCAGCGGCTCATCGCGACCATCCCAACGGCACCAACGACGGAACACTTGGTCCTGCGCACTTGATCAGCTTCATGGGTTCTGGGTCGGATTACACGGCGTTCTACCAGCACCTCGGTATTATCTCAGCCAATTTGGGATTCTCACTCGCAAACGCCCCATACGGTGTCTACCACAGCTCCATGGATAGCATCATGTACTCGGAGCTGTACGCCGATCCAAACTACGCCACTCACGTAACCACTGCGCAGTGGTGGGGGTTGCTTGGTCTGCGCCTAGCTGACGACCAGGTTCTACCGTTTGACTTCACAACGTATGGATTTGTGATGGCGGAGGATTTGGCTGGTCTGGAGCAGCAGATTGCTGCGCTACCGCGGCCTGGTGTGGACTTTAACGAACTGCACAAGGCCATTGCTCGCTTCACCGCCAGTGCCAACACCTTCCACGCGCAACTTGCCGCATTCGTGTCGAATGAGACTCTCGCTGCCAATGCAGACGCGCTCCACTCGTGGAACGAGAAACTGCTGCTGCTTGAACGTCACTTAATCACGAAGGAAGGCCTGCCCCACCGTCCGTGGTACAGACACGTCATCTTCGGCCCCGGATTCTACGAAGGCTATGCCGGAGCAGCCTTTCCAGGCATCTCGGACGCGATCGCATTTTATGACGATGCTGAGACCATCCAAAAACACGTCGATGAAGTTGCTCGCATTGTGAATGACGCCGCTAACTATTTGTTGTAAGTAAAGGCAGAGTTTCGTATGTAGACCATCAAATAGTCTCAAATCATCAATCACTACCTCATTGCCACCGTTGTTAAGTCCAAGCACCTTTCTTCATTTTCTTGTCAACGAGAGGGCGTTCAAGTTGAAGCTACTGGTACCAAGAAACGTTCGGTCAATCGTCAAAAGTCAAAACGCAAAAAGATTCTGAAGGGGCTGATTGACATGCTGGGGCAGGAATATCTGGGAGCTATCGTCGCGCTGGTGGCAGCGGTGCTGAGTGGATGTTGGTTGTGGAGGCAGTCAACTGCAGGTGGTGGGTCCAAGCGGCTCAAAGATTTCAATCTGGTGCGAGTGCTCAAGCGCACGGACACGGAGCTCGCACTGCTGGGCAATTTCAAGAGCGACAACCACAAGAAGGCTGCGGTGGTGGTCATCCAGACGGCGGCTATGGATACGGGGGCTCTGAATCAACTGCTGACGGGGATGTCACTGCACAAGATCTTAGTGAACGACATCTACAGCTCGTTCCAGGGGGACGTGACGCGGGATGTCAAGCCGTACAAGGTGCAGGAGCAAGATTCTCAGCAAGAAAGTGTTGAACTATGGTTTAACGAATTCAATTCGTCTGTTGTGTTCGTGACCAGGTGAATTTGATCTATCCTGCAACGGAGGCTCATGTACACAAGCACACCGACCAAAACTTCCACATGGTGGTGGAGACGAAGGAAACATATCAGATGATCACGAAGCCGTTCATCGACAGCATTCCTGCGGAAAAGATCGAGTGGGTCTACAACATTCTAGAGCAGTAAGTGGACTTCGCTGTCTTTGACGATAACGCAGTCTGTTGAACTAACTTAACCCCTGTGTATTTTCTAGCAAGAGCGAGACGGAGCGGGTCATTTACGAAGATGCAAACTTTCGAGATGGATTCATTCTCTTGCCCGACTTCAAGTGGTCGGACCCCTCGAATGTACAGACTCCTTAAATTGGAGCCATGGCCATGTTTTGTTACATCTCTCTGCAGTGTCCTGACGCATTGTGGGGCTTGTGTTTGCTGTGACAGTTGGGGTCTCTCTACTGCCTGGCAATTGTACACGATCGTTCACTGCGGTCGCTTCGTGATCTCACTGGATCACACTTGAAGCTGTTGCGTAACATTCGGTTTGTTGCCTGTATCCACTTTTGATTAGTGCTGGGTTAGTCATCTCCAAGCTCAACATTTTGCCATCACACAGAAATGCAAGTCTGGAGATTTTGACTACGAAATTTGGCGTGGAACCAAGCTCGCTGCGCATGTATCTTCATTACCAGCCAACGTACTACCACCTGCACGTGCATTTCTCGCACGTTAAGATGACTCTCGGTGCGTCTACTGTTAGCGTTTCCCCTTTCAGTGATGTGTAGGCTAATTTCTGTTGATCTTACGCCCGCAGGAACTTCCTCAGGCAAGGCTGTGCTGCTGGAGGATGTAATCTACAACCTGTCGGTCAATAGCGACCACTACAAGAACGCGACGCTGTCGTTTGTGGTTGGAGAGATGCAGCACAAGCAGCTATTCGAGCTCTATCGTGAGAAGCAGATCATTTAGAGCTGCTGTCCGACCCAGATATTCCTGAAGTAGGATATCGGTCAGATAATACCAGCTCTGAATGTTGCCTTTTGAGATGTGAAGCTCCCAAACCCTCGTGCTTTTGGGCAACGTGAATACATACAAAGAGTATGTAGTGGCCTCAATTGTTCATTTTTCTTTTTGGTTTCAAGCGAGTACCGCCCAAAATGGACATCTCTCTTCTAGCGCCTGGAACTCAAGAGGTTTGCATAGATCTTTAAGTTAGGCTCACGATCGAAAACAAACAATTCCATCATACTCAAGGCTGACCATCACGTGTGTCTGCCTGTCTGTCTGCAGGTGCTGAATGATCTACTGGTGGAGCGTGGCATCACGGAGTGGCAAGTCGTGTGTGACGCTCGCATCTCGACCGACTCTGACGAAGCAGTTGACGCGATCTACGGCTACGCGTTGACGTCGAGTCTACAAGAAGAACGCATCGACCGTAAGCGCAAGCGGAAGGCAAGAAAACTGGTTAACGACAAGGAGCAGCCGACGTGGAGCTGCTTCTTAGTGCTCCCTGCCGCCTCCTACTCCTCAACGCTCAGCATCAAGCGGTGCGTCTCTTTTCACCAACTCTAAGCAATTGCAGCTACGACGTGGTACTAACTCAACGTTGGGGGACAGGCTTCTAGAGCTGCAGCACTGCGCCGACGCCAATGAACCGAGTGAAGTCTTAGCTGCCACCAAGCGAACGTTTCTGTGCCTCACAGACGCCGCCAATATCAGGTACAACCCCATCACCGTCTCAAGTAGTTTGCGACTACTACGGTAGAGCATGTACTAACTTGCTGCTATCAATTGTGCACACGCAGCTACTACGTCCTCCAGGCGCCAGCAATCCTGCCATGATACTGTAGCATCATTACCTCGTGATAGTGACGTATTGACCTGGTTGAAGTTCAAAACAGTGACTACAAAAGGTTTGCGCATCAGGCAGGACGAATGAGTGTCAATCAGTTCAGCATTAGCCTCGATCCTGCGTCATATCCTGCGTCACTGTCTCCCAATGCTCAGTCCATTGCCACGAAGTTCTTTGCTGCTTGCAGGACGCAACAAGTTTGTGCAAAGTCAAGCTCAGCGTTGTGTGACGACTATCACAGCTGGTGCGTCCTCCTCTTCGACCTCGAGAGACCGTCCTCTGCCCCTCAAGGGCATCCGAGTCGTGGAATGCGGCCACCTCATTGCTGGGCCTTTTGCGGGGACAATCTTAAGCTACTTCGGCGCCGATGTGATCAAGGTGGAGCCTCCTACAGGTGACCAGGTGCGCGACTACCGCGAGCTCGACTCGACCAAGACGTCGCTGTGGTGGTACTCGCTCGGACGCAACAAGCGCTCGGTGGCGATCGACATGAAGAAGGAGGAAGGTCGGAAGCTCATCGAAGAGCTCATCGAGCAGAGTGACGTGCTCATTGAGAACTTTAGGCCTGGCCGCATGGAGAAGTGGGGACTTGGACCGGAGCACTTTGACAAGACCAACCCGAAACTGGTGTACACGCGAGTGTCCGGGTTCGGACAGGATGGTCCGTACTCGTCAAGACCGGGGTTTGCGTCGGTGTGTGAAGCCATGGGAGGCTTCCGCTATGTGAATGGCTTTGCGGATCGTCCACCGGCTCGTCCAAACCTCAGTATTGGCGACACCATCGCTGGTATCCATGCGGCACTTGGAATTGTGATTGCTCTTCTTGGTCGTGAGCGAGGGGCTGCTGCTGGGCTGAGCAGCAAGGGTCAAGTGGTAGATGTGGCTATCTACGAGTCAATGTTCAATCTCATGGAGGCTGTGGTGCCTGAATATGACTATTCAGGATCCATCCGCGAATGCTCAGGGTCCACGATCACGGGTATTGTTCCCTCCAACACGTACGTCACCAAGGACAAGAAGAATGTCGTGCTTGCTGCCAACACCGACTCGCTGTTCGTTAAGCTCATGAATGCTATCGGTCGAGAGGACATGGCGGCGGACACGAAGTACCGAACGAATGCTGACCGTGTCGTGCATCAAGCAGAGATCGATACCGCGATGGTGACTTGGACAGCTACCCAGGATCTGGATACGGTGGTTGCAGTGATGGAGAAGGCCACGGTGCCAGTGGGTCTTGTGTACTCTGTGGAAGATATGGTCAAGGACCCGCAGTACCAACAACGCGGGATGTTCGAGGAGGTGGAAATTCCGGATGGCGATAAAACGCGGACGCTCAAGGTGCCTGCGATCTTGCCGAAGTTGAAGGATACGCCGGGTGTAACGCAGTTTGCCGGACGCAAGCTGGGGCATGACACACGTCAGGTGCTGGAAGATGTTCTCGGGCGGTCCCAGCAGGAGATCGAGCGGCTGCTGGATGAGAAGGTGGTTTTTGAACCGTAAGTGGATAAACGAATGCATGGCAACACGAGCAATAGGTGGGTTTCCAATATATGCATTTACACCTACCTTAGCGCTGACTGCTTCACAGCACCTCCTTTAAACAATGATCACGGAGGAATCGAATAGGAGGTATATTCACTGTTTTCCAACTCGGATTCTGGTTGTGCTTCGAAAATAAACGCTTGCTCTTGCCCTTCATCCTTCTTCTCCTCTCGAGCAAACTTCTTTAACTCGTCCATTGCTGCCGCCATAGTCAGACGTTTTAAAGGATCGAAATCACACAATGACTTCACAAACATCCACTGAGCATCAGTAAACTCCTTGGGTTTCGTCAAAAACTTTTTGCGTTCCAAGTGATACATGATCGCTGGATCTGGTAGTGTGCCCCACGGATATGTGCCAGTCACCGCCTTAACCACGCACATGCCAAAGGAGTACACATCTGACTCTGTCGTAGGCTTGCTCGGGTATTCTCTGCGTAGGCATTCAGGCGCCTTCCAGCGAATAGCTCCCGTGACCCCTCCGCTTGGTCTCGACTCGTTCGAAATGAAGCTCAAACCGAAGTCGGTCAGCATTGCCTCACCGTTTTCTCCAACGAGAATCTGGTTGCATTTCAGATCACTATGAACGATTTTGTGCTCGTGAAGGAAGCTCAAACCGGAGGCAGTTTCATAGAGCATCTGCCACATCATCGATCGCTTTCCGTCTCGCTGCTTCCGTTTCAGGTAGTCTTGCAAGTTTCCATGCTTGGCTTCCTTGCAAACCAAGAAGTAATTCGCTCCATGGATGTATGCACCATAAAAAGGAACGATGCGCGGGTGATTGGCTTCCTTCCAGATGCGTGCCTCGCGCCAAAACGTCTTCTTGTCATCCTCCGAAGTAGTTTTCACACGCTTGATGACAACATCTGCATGAAGCCACTTCCCTCTGTATACCTTACCAAAGCCCCCCTTCGCAAAGTGCTCCTGGTTTCGGCGAATTTCACGTGTTACAATCAGCAAATCTGCATTCTGTCTGTCACCACGGTCGAAGGACGCTTGTGTTGACTTCTTGGGCATATGAGCTTCGGTCATGCTCGCTATTTCATAACGATTATTTTCTCGCGCAATATCTGCACCTCTGCGTCCCTGACGGTCAAACAGACACACGTCTGCGTCCTTTTCAAGAAGAAGACGGACACTGTCTTGGTCGCCGCTATACGCTGCTTTCATCAAAGGTGTTCGCTTTTCGTCATCTGCACAATCCACTGTAGCACCTTGGTCAAGAAGGATCCGTGATAGCTCGGCATGTCTGCCTTCAGCGGCAAGATGAAGCGGGGAACGTCCATCGAGCAGCTTTCCATGTACGCCAGCGTTGTATTTGACGAAAAGTTCCGTTGATTCCATGCGTCCACGATGAACCGCGACTACTAGCGGGGTCCACCTAAACTGGTTTTGCTGGTCCACAGCTGCTTGATGCTTTAGTAGAAGGCGTGCTGCATCCACGTGCCCACCGAATGCGGCATGAAGCAATGGTGTGTTCTCCAGTTTATCGTGCGTGTTAATATCTTGAGCCATTTTCTCAAGCAACAACAGCATAATTCTCACGTGACCGCTGCGAGCAGCACCAATCAATGGTGTCCATCCCTCCGAGTCCTCAACCTCTCCAGCTCCACGGTTTAACAATGCAGAGACAATTTCCTCATGCCCACGGCACGATGCGATCATTTTGCTGTCATTTAATGTCAGCTTTGTTGTCCAGGAGGATGCTCAAAACATCCGTGTGCGATTTTCCAGCTGCGATCATCAGCGCTGTCTTACCACTTTCATCTTTCAAGTCGACTTCTGCGCCATTCTTAAGCAGAAATTTTACTGCTTCGACTCGGCCGAACAAACTGGCGAGTATCAGAGCGGTTGATCCATCGTTTGACTGCAAGTTGATCGCTGCCGCATTTTGGAGTAACGCTTGCAGAATATCAATACAGCCTCCTTAGGCTGCTATAATCAATGGCGTTGATCCGTCTGCATCAGCCAGATCAACATCTGCACCAGCACACAGCAGCGTCTGCACGACTTTCTTGTGCCCCATTAAAGCAGCGGAATGTAGAGCCCTCCATCGCTTTGAGTGGCATTCGTCGACTGCTGCGCGATATTCCAACAACTCCACAATTTCGTCGTGACCTTCTTGAGATGCCAACATTAGTGGTACAACCCCGTTTTCGTCTGTCGGGCCTGCAGGCGCACCATGCTCTAGTAGTACACGACAAGTCTGCAGATGTCCCTTAAAAACAGCAAAGTGAAGTGCCGCCCACCCGTCTGGATCTAGCTTTTCGACTTTAGCTCCATCCCCCAACAAAAGTTCCACCAAGCGACTGTGACCATTCTTGGCAGCAAGCATGAGAGGTGTATGGCCATCGTTGGAGGCCCGATCAACGTCAATACGACTATCCAGTAGCACACGTGCAACCTGCACATTCCCGGCAGCAGCAGCTTCCCATAGGGCACTCTCCCCGTCCAATCTCACCTTGTTAGCGTCGGCTTCGTTTTCGTGCAAAAGTTTTACAAAGTCGGGGTGCCCCTTTTGTGAAGCAAACATCATAGGTGTTGAGCCGTCGTGTAGTGATCCGTTAATGCTCGCCCCAGCATTTATGAGGATCCGACCTACTTCCACATGTCCGCGAGTTGCAGCGGCAAAAAGAGCTGTCCACCCGTTGTGGACAGGCTTGTCAACTTCAGCTCCATGTTTCAGCAATAACTTGACAAAGTCAGCGTGCCCTCCTTGAGAAGCCAACATCAACCAGTTTTGGTTGACGTCCGCTCCAGCAGCTATCAAGATACTTCCAATCTCCACATACCCGAAAGTAGCAGCAATATGGAGAGCTGCTGATCCGTTCGTCCTTACAGCAGCCCCTCGACGCACTAGGAGTTTTACCAGATCAACATGTCCTCCTTGGGCAGCAAATTCTAGCGCCGTCTGAATGTTGTTTATCACGCCCAGTTCAGCATTCGCAGACACTTTAAAGGTATTCGTGGCGACGTCAACGGTGCTCGGTGAGGTCCGCTCCGCATTAACATCAGCCCCACAGTCCAGCAATAATTCGGCCAAGTCGCCGTAGCCTTCTGCAGATGCGATCATCAGAGTTGTGGAGCCTTTCTGGTCCACTTTGTCCACACTTGCTCCATTTTGCTGCAGAATCCGTGCTGTTTCCAAGCAATTATTCTCTGCTGTGAAGTGAAGTGCTGTCCACCCCTCTTTCCGTGGGTAGTCAATCGCAGCCCCTCGCTGCAACAGGAGCTTCACAACTTCGTTGTGCCCCTGTCGTGCCGCTGTCATGAGTGGGGTTCCTTCACTTTCACCGACCGAGTCGACATCAGCGCCCCCATCCAGCAGAAGACGTGCCATCTCTAGATGCCCATAGATGAAGCGTCCTTTAGAGCTGTCGGCCCACTTCTTGCGTGTAAGTTCACATTAGCTTGCTAGTGAAGCAGAAGCTTTACCATATCCACATGACCACGCTGCACCGCAAACACTAGTGGAGTGTTGCCTTCCTTGTTCGTCAAATCAACTGAAGCTCCAGCATCAAGCAAAATTCGTGCAGTGCTAAGGTGGCCGTACAGCGCTGCAGAAATCAGAGCCGTGTTTCCATTCGTCCGTTGACGGTCAACATGAGCTCCTCGGCTCACAAGAAGTTCGACAACATCAGCGTGTCCATTCTGCGCTGTAGTCATGAGCGGAGTGAAGCTGTTCGAGTTCGCCAAGTCAATTGATGCACCGCCGTCAAGTAAAACTCGTACAGTTTCAAGATTTCCACGAGAAGCTGCAAGCCTCAGTGCCGTATTCCCATTAGGTTGATCTTGGCCCCACGCTCAATTAAAAGCTTCGCGACTTGGTGCTTGTTCTCGTGAGCCACTATTTTTCGGGTTCCCTGGCTGCACCCCGCCTTATCGCTTCCTCCACCACTCGTAGATGCCCTTGGGATGCAGCGCCTATCAGCAGCTTATTGGAATTAATCACCGACACCACTGCTATTAATACTAGCAATTTGCTAGAGTTGACGGTTGCAGAGCAAAATCGAAAGTGAAGCCTTCCCTGAAGGTATCTGACCTGCAATTGAGTCCGACGAGGTACACATAGCACGTCGCCATGAATCATGGCGCGGGAGTGTTGTCTTATACTGTGCATGGACAAGAGCATACCGCCAAGTTCCACGGCCAGCTTCCTCGATGAGCTTTCCAAAGTGGTTTCAAACTGAAGGGTATATTAAAATAGGTGCTTCACATTGTGGCCAGGTATAGATAGAACTTGGACTTCAACAGCTTTTGGGGTGACGGTATCAATAGGGCGCCAAGTTTCAAAACCTTGAAAGCCCGCATGTGCCGCTACAATAAGGTTAAGCTTAGAGGACGTCCACCAGGTCGGGTCCACACATAATGAATTTCGGATTCTGGAGTACGTCACTTTTGCTTCAATTACAACAGGAATAGCTCCAAGGAACGCAGGACGATCCTTTCCAAGGGCAGACACACGCCAGGTGCTGAAGAATGTTTTCGGACGTCCCCAGCAGAAGATCAAGCGGCTGCTGGGTGAAAAGGTGGATTTTAAACCATAGAGCGATGTGTAGGTGTGTCAGAGCGAAGCTTTCACTTGCGTCGTGAAGAATAGGGCGACGCCACTGACAAGACCCAAGATTGTGTCGGATGTTTCCTAGCACGTGGCAGTGCAGAGCTCTCTTTAATCTGCATACCGGTATTATAATACTTCGAAGTATGATCCATGCGCTAACTTCTCCTTACCAGATTCAGTCCACAGCTTCGCTCGGCTAAATTGTACAGTACTACGTAGGACATGCAGCTCTGTTCACACACGGCAGCATGGAGCTCGTCTTGCAACAAACGCAAGGGCACAATAACACGATGGCAAGCTGCCATTGGCAAGTCCGGTCCTCCCAGGTCGTTCATGTTGTCGTATATGTGAGTTCCTCGGCTTCTTGTGGTGCCGCAGTCACCGCTTGTCCACTTGTGTGCAACTGGCTGCACTGCGACCGCGGCGGGAAAGAGGTCGCCCCCTTGCCACCGCCGCTTGTTGAAGCGGTCGCCGCAGCCAGGCCCACGGGCGTCGGCCAGACGAAGGCCAACAAATTGCAGTGCAATGCAATATCTCATCAAACGCTCAGCTTTGAGCCTGGTCGAGTGCCTCGAGGCTCGACCAGCGCGTTCTGATACCGTGGCAAATGACAGAATTAGCTTCCTGCCGGCTCAGACTGGGGCCAACTTGGCTGCCAAGTGTTCGGTCTGCCGTCCCTTCTGGCGTCAACTGTCCAGTCTCTAGCCCCTTCTCACTGCAAAACCGACTCGATTATGCGTTCCCACAGGTTTTCAACTGCGTCATCGCGACGAATGTGACAGGGAAATCAATTGTCGCGGGTTTTCCTCGCATAATCCCCTTTAACCCCAACGCCGCAGACGTCTAACAACAACACCAAGGCAACAAGCAGTCAGCCAGCTCGGCCGCGTCGAGCGCCTCGTTCTCCCTCCCAGCCGCCTCCTCGTGCCTCCGAGGCTAGGCCACTTTGTTCGCGAGACACCCAGGAACTTGTCACCCGCTTCTTGTGCGTCCGAGCGTAGCGGAACCGTCCTAAACGAGAGGTAAAACCAAGTCGACCGTACTCCACCTCCCTCCATTTATACCGCCATTTTGTTCTCATTACGTGTATTTCCCTCGGTTTACTCAGCTTCCAGAGCCTCCGACGGCTACTGAGGACCTTCTCCGGGCTTCAACTGACATCGTGGCGTCCTTCCAGCGCCTACATGGCATGCCTGGACCCGACGACGACTCAAGTGAACAGACCGCAGCCGCTAGGACCACCAGCAGCAGCTACGGCCTCAAAGCGGCGCCAAGCTCCACGACCTCCGGCCTCGGCAGCGTCGTCAGTGTAACCAGCTATAGATCCAGCGAATTGGACGTCGGGGAAGTGGACGTGGACGACTTCGAAGAGGAGTGCGCAGACAGCGACATCTTTGAGGACCCGAACGACGGGGAGATGACCATCATGAACGACGACGATGCAGAGCTGAGTGAGGAGGAAGAGGAGGTCATGGAGCACTCCATCGACTTCTCGGTGAACAGGGCCACAGTCACACGAGCAGGAGTGATTCCGTGCTGTGTGTTCGTGGGACGAGTGCGGTGGGGTACGACGGACTGGGAGATCTACTTTGGGCAGAAACAGCTACTGCGGCTGCATCTGAACCTGCACATCTACTGTCTGCTCAACCGACACAAATTCCTACGTGGAGTGCATCTGCCATGGACGATCTGGCGTGAAAAGCGCGCTGAAAAACGAGTGGTGGACGTGTATGTGGTACAGGACTATATCAGGGAGTTGCTCAAGGACAGGGACTTGAGGAATTCAGAGCCGTTGCTCTCGTTCCTGGAGGTGAGTCCGTCGCGAGCCATGCTGCGACTTGGACCTTCGCTCAAGGAGGGATATGTGCACATGCGCATCAACGGACCATTCCAGCTGCCACTGTACACTTGCTTCAATCGCACCATCGAGGCGCTGTATCGGCATTTGTATCGCGCGTGGATGCGTATCGCTTTCGTGTCAGCTATCGTGGGCTTTATTTTCCCCATCTGCCTTGTGATTGTGACGAGTCTCCCCACGTTTTTCTCGCCACAGAAGGAGCTTGTGAACTCAGATTCGGGCACCAAGGAGGTGTCCACGAAGCTGAACACGGCTGGAGTTTTCTTGGGTCTAGCTGTTTTAGCGGGCATCATCTTCTTTGCTGGGTTCGTGTACAAGTTTTTCCAGCATCGACTTGGTGTCATCCGGCGGTGGGTTGTACTGAAACCTTCGTGCTTCGCTGCGTACCGGAATCGGAATGACCGGGAGCCAAGCGAAGTGTTCTTGTTCGATAAGACATTTACAGCGAGGAAAGGAAGCTACAGACAAGGGGTGAGCTGGATGCCGAGTGGTTTGGTTGTGGGCAGTAAAGCTGGAGACATCGAAATCGACACTGGACACTACTACACTCGACTAACAGCATTCATAGCTCTCATGGGAGTTTGCTATGGCATCATGCGTCTCTCGAATAACATTTACGACTTCGAGGACCTTACTCTGAATAAGAGCCTGGGCGTGCCAATTACGAACGCATCAGGATACGAGAATTGGACTCAGAGCAGCGACATCGTATACTGCGGCTATTACTTTACGGTGCCAGAAGGCGTGACGGTCTACGTCGAGAGTGACGATGATAACGCCGTTATCTCGCAGCTTCAGATGCCGTCTTCAAATTCGATGACAGCAAACCTCGGATACTTTTGGCAAAGTGACAGCATGGGCTACAGTCTGAACGTGATCACGAATGCAGTCGGAGCGGGCACGATGGTGAGCGTGGTGAAGCCAATCGATGCGAAAAATGATCGCTTTTTTGACTCGGGCACAAATTATTCGCTGCCTAGTGTCGGAAACGTGACGCTGGAAGGCGTTGACACCGACATCAGTGTGCAGAGCTTTAGCAACGTCGACAGTTTATGTGCAATTTCCGTGCAGATTTCGCCTCTCACGTGGCGGTCGTACGTCTACTACGTGCTGTTCCTGTTTGCAGGAGGTATTATTGCGCCGGTAGTTGGTTTCCTGGCCAACTATTTCGTGACGTACCTTGGAATATGGCACCCACATGTGCGTCGAGACCATTGGTATCGATGCGTGCGTCGTCTGCAGAAGCTCAAGCGTCAAGAAACTTCTACGCGATTTAACTCTTTTGCTCCCCAGCACATCAGCACAGTGGATGATGACGATTGCGCTGCAGTTAACGCTAAAGCAAAGGCTGCTAACTTACCGGTTGGAAGCACTACCAGCAGTGTGATTAATCAGGTGGTGGATTCGGTAGTAAAACTGGAAGCGGAGAGTGTCGCTCGTATGGGCACCGGAAATTTGGCACCTGCATCTACGCGCGTTGACAGCAGCACACAATCTGAGGAGTCGTTCGTGGCTTCACTACCACCCCCTAGCGCTGTCAGCTGGCATGTGGATGCAGAAGACACGTATGCAGCCATGTTCAAAGCAATCTCCAACGCAAAATACGAGATCTTGATTGCTGGTTGGTGGGTGTGTCCAGACCTGTTCTTGCTCCGTCCAGGCCGAAAGCTACCCCCACGTGACCCAGACGAAGATCCCAACGGGCAGCAAGTGAACAAGTCGATGCTGCGTCAGTTGCTGATGAAGAAAGCTGAGGCTGGCGTCAAGATCTACGTGCTTATTTATCGTGAGGTAAAGCTGGCGCTCACGCTGAACAGCGCATACACGAAGCGCACTCTGATGGTGCACCCTAACATCCGGGTTCTGCGTGATCCAATTTTCCAGATTCAAAGTCTGGGCTTCTGGTCTCATCATGAGAAGATCGTTTGTATCGACCAGTCCCTGTCGTTTGTGGGTGGTCTGGACCTGTGCTTCGGTCGATATGACCACCATGGGCACCCGATTAGCGACCCTGGCGACGATCCTGTCTGGCGAGGCAAGGACTACTCGAATCCGATCATCAAGGATTTTGTTCGGGTGAACAAACCGTTCGAAGACCTTATCGATCGGTCGTCGCAGCCGCGTATGCCTTGGCATGACGTACATTGCAGTATTTCTGGCCCACCAGTTCAGGATGTGGCATTTCACTTCATCCAGCGATGGAACTTCGTGTGCTCCAAGAACGACTATCAGCTTCGAACAGGCTGGTGCATTTGCTTCCGTTCGCGACGGTTTAAATTCCTGCCGAAGTGCCTTGTGCCTATGGACTTCAACGGATGGACGCTGCAGTACCCGTCCTCAGACCCGGAAGCGTTGCGGGACGGATCCATACGGACAACTATTCCCCTTGTTCGTGAGGACTCCTTGAGTATGGAACCCTTCCAAGTGGTGCAGTCGGTGAACCCTATGTATCCATGTGCCGCCACAGGGCCCCAGTGGCCACCAACCTCTTCATTGCACCCTCTGAACCCGATGCGACCACCCCTCACTAGTGCTTCGACAACCAACGGTCAATTAGACGATGGCGAGGTGCTGCGTGCTCAGCGTGGCGAGTCCATTCTGCAAGTGTTTCACCCAAGCGCCAATATTTGCAACGTCCAGGTGTGTCGCTCAGTGTCCATGTGGTCGGCAGGCGTGCCTACGGAGGCTAGTATTCAGGCTGCTTACATGGATGTGATCGCGAAGTCGAAACACTTCTTGTATATCGAGAACCAGTTCTTCATTTCAGGAATGGACGGCAACGGAATCGTACGAAATCGGATCTTGCAAGCGTTGGTGGATCGCATCGAGCGTGCCGTGCAGCGTGACGAAAAGTTCCGAGTGTATGTGGTTATGCCACTGCTCCCGGCATTCGAAGGCAACGTACGCAGCCACGAGCTCACGAATCTCCACGCAGTGATGCACTGGCAGTTTGCGACCATTTGCCGTGGTCGGTACAGCCTGTTTGAAGCGCTGAAGGGTGTGACAAACCACCCCGAGGACTACGTGGCTTTCTTCGGATTGCGTAAGTACGGCATTATGCCCAACGGATGCGTGGCCACGGAGCAGATCTACATTCACAGCAAGCTTATGATCGCAGATGACCGATGCGCTATCCTCGGCAGTGCGAACATCAATGACCGCAGTATGAACGGTGACCGCGACTCGGAAATTGCTCTTGTGATCGAGGATATGCAGTATGAGGACGGTGTGATGAACGAGAAGCCATACCGGCGAGGTGTTACGGCCAGCAAGCTTCGGTTGCAGCTTTTCCGTGAGCACCTAGGCCTTACCGATGAGGACGTCTCTGTTGCGGACCCAACGTCGGATCGCACATGGCAGTCCATCAAGTCAACTGCCTTGAGCAACACCAAGATTTTTGAGGCTGTGTTTGACTGTGCACCGTCAAACCGCATGCGCGGATTTGTGAATTTCCAGAGCATCGAAGTGACGCAGATCTTTGAAAATCAGCGTATGAATGTGCTCAAGGTACCGGGGCGGTCACACGTATGGGACGCTCAGAACCTGAAGGATGGAGACTATGCACCATGGACTGATGTTAACGGTGTGCCTATTGCGGCAGATCGCGTAGATCTGAGAGACTTCGAGGTGGATAACTACAGGGACCGGAAGAAAAAGTTGTTCTCCATGGATCACGATGGCTGGTGCTACGCGCGAAACTTCTCCGTGTTCCAGGAGGTTCGCACTATGAAGACGGACTACAGGAAACGTGAGAAACTTCAGCATCTTGTCGCCGATAGGTTGATGGCCCAAGTGCGACGGCGCCGATGGGTCAAAAAGGGGTTCCTACCGCCACGACCTGATCCTCGCGAAAGCTCCTTCAGCATAGCTAGTGATGACGAGGAGCACGGGCGATTCCACTCGATCTGGCGGAGACTTCAGCAGGGCGATTTCAGTCGCTCGAACTCCATCAGCATGACTCCGACGAACTTCAGTCAAATGGACACAAGAGGTGGAATTTCTGGTAGTGTCAGTGTCGGAGGCACGGCTCGCGGTCGTCGTCTATACAATTCGACGTCGATGCCGTCGAACGGTTCGATGCTGGTGACTGATAACACGCCGTCGCGGCCTGCATTGCTTGGCGATACTCCGTCGTACCCGAACTCACCGAGCTTCCAGCAGACGCCTGAGAGTCCATCTGTGAATGCGATCGTAGGCGGGCCCCGCAGTGTGCGCGGCGCACGTACATCATCCCTCCTAGGCACTGGAGGTGGTGTCCGAAATCGCGGCAATACTCGAAGCGCGCGAGGCAGCTTCTACGGCCTATTCAGTGTTGGTGGCAATCGACAGCTCGATACAGATGACGAATCTAGCGATGCAGGAAGCGACTATGGAGGAGGTCACGGCATCCGCGCGTCACTCAAGCGATGGTACTCCACGATGGACGTGCTGGACTTTGGACGTCGCTCGAAGTTCAACGCCGAGTACTTCGACACGGACGAGGATCATTTGCACGGCGAGGACCCGCTGCTGGAGGATGGCCGAGGCAGCTACCATGCTGCCACCCGCGACGGTCTTCTTACCGAAGAAGATGGAGATGAAATGGGGGACGAAGATGCCGACTGCCAGATCAGCCACGTGCAGACAGCAGCCACGGTCCGCAAGGAAGACGAGACGCGTGCTCGTGGCCAGCTCTCTGAGATCCGCGGCCACCTCGTGGAGTTCCCGTTAGACTTCCTGGTCGAGGAGATCCTCAAGCCGTCGGTCCTGCCCGCCGACATTCATATTTAAGCAAGCAAGCGGCATTGTGTCGAGTGTAGCAGTTGCAAGTGCGACGCACAACAATAGGGAGGCTGGGTGGTGTCCAGGAAGGAAGGAAGGATGGATGGAGACATGCACTAGGCAGACGATAGATGCGATTTTTTTCCTAATATTTGCGTTTTTACTTTGTTTTATTCGGCTCGTGTGCTCCAAAATCGGCATAATCAATTCTCGTCATGTTTGTGTTCGAGGCGGTTGACAGCGGAGCATTTGCGCTTCTGGACGTGGCCACGAAGACTCAGCTGCCGTTCGACGAGTATGTGGCGGTGGCTGGGCGTGTGCAGAGTTCTCGACAGCTAACGTGTCTGGGCGGACGTGTCAAGCGCGACGGGAAGCGCCGTCTGTTGGTCGTCCCGTTAGCTCAAGCGCAAGATACTGACGCAGCTCAAACCCCGAGTGTTCAAGTGTTGGACGTGGGAGAAGTGGCTGTGAACTTCTTGCAGGGAGTGAGAGCTTGCTTCCCCACGCTGGTGCGGAAGAATCCCATGGCGGACGACGACAGCGACTCGGAGGAGGAAGACGAGGAAGAAGAAGAAGCTCACAAGAAGCAGAAACACGAGGCGCAACCTGCTGCAGGTTCTGAAGCTGCAAAGGCTCAGCAATTGATGACAGTGGCCATAGAGTACATGAGTCAGCTCAGAGTCAAGGTGCTCGCGACACTGGACGATCTCTTCAGTGCCTTCCAAATTGCAGACCCTACCAATGTGCTGACGTCGCTGCGCAACGATCCGTCCGTGCCCAAGAACTGCCAGTTGCTGTGTATGGACTGTCCCTCTCTCGGCACTGCGGACGATGGAGCTCATGCTGCTGTGCCACACGCGTTCTCTTCATCTACATCTCCACAAGAACCACTCAATTTCGGCGTTTTGTTCTCTGAAGTGGCTACGAGCAAGGAGAAAGAGCAGTTTCTGCATATCCCCGTGCCTCGCTCGCCACCACTGCCTGCGTCAGGAGCGAAAGGAGAAGACTACGTGCAAGAAAGCTTCCAGGACGCTACAATGCTGACGTTCGGGGCCAAGCGCGAGGCCACAGCACATGGCGGCGGCAAGACCTGCGAGGAAATGGTGAAGAACATCCGTTTGCGTCATGCGTCAGGCACCTTCTGCACGCTCGTCCTCCCTACCAAGACATGGGAGCAAGTGGCCGATGAACACAAGTTGTTCCTACCGCAAGTGTGCGAGCTACAAGGCGAGTTGCGTCTGCGTCGCCTAATGGGCAACACTCCGTGCGGAGTCCCTGTCGAGCTGCTGCTGGAAAGCTGAACAAGATGCTATCACCTCCGCCTGCAAGACGACGCAGGATAAGAGATAAACAGGTGCAGTAGGTCCTCTCTGGGCCTTTTTGATTGTGAAACACGTCTTGTAGCGCCGTCGACCTCAATGTGGCCTGCCACTCAGACACATCCAGTAGTCGTTTTCCTTGAGAATCGACCCGTCCTCGTTGTTCGTGGCGCGCGGTGTCCTGGCTCCACGCGGGTTCTTCTCCGGTCTCCAGAGCCACTTGGACGGCATCAACTCGTCCAGCACGTCCTCGTCGTCTCCAGCTTCGTGCTCGTTGTACGACGTGACCAGCAACGGCACGCACACCTCACTCAGCACGAGTCGAATAGCCGGCAGCCACTCGTCGTAGCCCCAGATGCCGGCGTTGAAGCAGACCACGAGGTCTGGCGCGCAGTACAGCGCCTTGTCTTGGATGTAGGCTTCGAAGCCGCCCACAAAGTAGCTGATGTCCACTTTGCATGGGTTGGCATCTGCTTCGTCGCTGGATCTGTAGCTCTGAGAGAACTGCTGGAGATGCAGAATTCTGGACAAATTGGGCCCCACCAGCACCAGCTTCAGGGACGATAGGTGCGTCACAGTCGTCACGTGCTCTATGAAGCCCCGGAAGACCTCGAAAGTCTCCGCTCCAGAGTTGCCCTCGCGGTGGTCGGCGCCCAGCAGATGGACGGTCAGCGATTTGTTGGCATGGAAGGAGATGTCGCTGTCATGCGCATGCTCGAGGCGCATAAGCCACTCGACGAGCGTCGCGGCGCGAGTCTCGCGGGTGCTGGTCAGCGTCATAACCGTATTGGTGGTCTTGGCAGAGTTTTGTAGGATGAGCTATAAAATTGTAGTATACTTCGAAGTATACATATACATGTGTATAGAATATGCTGGTGACAGGCCATCATCACGGACAGATGGTTTAGACCGCCATTAGAAAATCAGTCAAGACGTTCGAACGATATCTGGCATTTCTAATTCATCGCAGCGCGTCTGACGTTCCTCGATCGAATATATAGAGCTGGGATAGACAGCGGAGAGGGTCATGTTGGCGATCGAGACGACATGGATGGACACGGGCAGCTACCCGCACCGCTATCTCTACGTGGCGTTCGCCATCTTCCAGTGTTTTCTGGGCGCAGGGGTCATCTTCGGCTGGTAGAGGCGACGCTCTACCCTTTGTAATACATGGAACGTCGTTGTGACGTTTACGTATTATGCTGGTGCTGTGCAGGACGTCCCTGGTGCCGATGCTGGAGAAAGAGCGAATTTACAATGAGTTGTGTGAGGCTGGAGAGACAAGTACGTGCTGCAGTAGGTTGGCGTCGGAGATCGAATGCCCAATTGATGAATCTGGTTATGTTTTATTTTGCTTGTGCCGTGGCAGTTTGTACAGCACAGAGCGACCGTCTCCAGTACGCATTCACGATGGCAGTCTCCAGCAGTATGTGGTCCAATCTGCTGTTCGGCCTCGTATTTGACAAGTATTGAGCACCCATTTCTTGCGTCAATAGCCGTGAACTTGCTGATTATCTTATGCCATACTGTTGTAGGTTCGGACCCCGCGTGACGAAGTCAATCTCATTGGTGTTGTTGATTACTGGCGCATTTCTCATGGGCAACTCACACTACAGGTGCTCGCTACGCCCTTTGTGGATGACTCGCCACGGACGCAGTACTTCTAACGTTTTACTGGTTCAATCCTCGTCAGGATAAATGCTGAAGGACACGACCTGCTGCTTTACGGAATGGTGCTGGTGGGGTTCTCGGGCCCGGGTGTCCAGCTCTCTGGCATTCACATGTCCAATCTGTTCCCCGAGGCGACGGCATTAGTTGCGTGTTTCATCGTTGGAGGTCTTCAGTTGAGTTTCTTGATCTTCACGCTGTTCGACCTCGCTTACGTCCACCTCGGAATGTCCATGGCCACGGTTTTCGAGGTATACGCGGGTGTGCTGTTCCTTTCACTCATCGGTACACTATTGACGGAGCCGGACATACCGTTCGAGGTCATTCCCAGTGAAGAGCATGAGCTGCTCTCGCCAATGCGTCTGCCGTCCGTGTTCAAGGAGGAGGAGGCATCGCTCCTGCTGTCTACACCCGAGTTGGAGAAGTACCGCAGACGCCACCGCTTGCCGACCGACGAGGTTTTCTTCGACGGGGACCTGCACAACCGCTCGTTCAGGACGCAGGTGCTATCCAAGCCGTTCCTGCTCATCGTGTTCTACTTCTCCATCCTGTCGCTCTGGTGCAACTTCTTCCTGGGCAGTATCACTGGGCTGCTGAGGTGGAAGGGTCTTCCGGAGCCTGAGGTGGTAAACCTACTGGCAAAGTTGGCCTTCGTGCTGCCGGGCAGCGTGGTGTTCATCCCGTTTGTGGGGTACCTGCTGGAGAAGTGCGGATACACGTACTCGTCGCTGCTGTGCACGGTGGCAGCGCTGAGCTTCACGGTGATGCTGAGCAGCATGTCGACCGGGTGGATCGTGGCAGGCTTCGTGACCTACGCATTCTTTCGGACCATCATGTTCCCGCTGCTGTTCGCGTACCTGGGGCACCGCTTCGGTTTCCAGCACTACGGAGCGCTGTCGGGCATCGCGTTCTGCATCGGAGGCGTTGTGGGGCTCCTGCAGACGCCAATCGCAGCTATCGGCGACTTCCAGACCATCGGATATGTCCAGGTGAGTGACGTAGTTCGCTTCTGATTCTGGTCCGACAAGATCGGCATCGCTTTCGGTGGTGGTGGATCCGCGACTAACGTGGCTGTACCGTACACTGTGGTTCGTCTACTGCTTTTTATATCGGATCCCGTAGTTCGGGTCACTGTTGCTTACCCTCGTGGCTCCCTACTTCGAGCGGCACTTTGAGCGGCAGTCCTACTAGAGCAATGGAGCGGCACCGCGCAGGACAGGCGGCATGTGTAACGTCTGGCGATAACGGACCTGATCGTGACTGCTGCGGGGTTCAGACCCGCTGGACTTTCATGATGGCGAGCTTATTCAGGCATGGCACGCACGGCGTTTTCTCATGCTCGTCAAGTTGCCATCGCACACTCAACTGGCGGTGTTGGGTAGCCATGCTTGTCTCGGGCTCACCATCGCGCTCACCATCGCGCTCACAACGAGGCGAAAAACTCCTTCGTTTAGTAAAAATCCTTCCAATAGAGAGTATTTCTGTAGTGGCGGATTTTTCTGGATCCTTTGTATGGAATTGAGTATGAGGAAGCTTACTGGATCTCGTTTTCTGAAGTTATGTATTGGATTTGACACCCTTTATTAGTTGTAGATACTCTCGCTTTTCTGAGTGTGCACCTAACCCTCGGAAGGAGCTGATTCTTCCTGCCCGCTCACCAGCAGATGGCTGAAACCACAAGAAGAAAAACACGCGGATGTGAGCCTGCAATAACGTATAGTATGCGTTCTACAACTACTAGACTCACACCCACTTGACCAAACTTTCCCCTTCACATCATATTTGCATCCACTAGCATAAGAAAACGGTAACATCGTTATAAGGAGGTTTCAAAACCGACTGCATCACATATCACGTGTACCAACTGTACCCTGCTTTGGCACAAATCAGCGCCTCCGCTCTCCCCCATTCGTGCTCGCATTAAGCCATTCGCCGCGTGACGACCGCAACGCTCCGCCCCGTACCGCTCCGATGTCGCTCTTCTCGCTCCCCAACGTCCTGCGGCGCAGCGTGCCGTCCGACGGCAGCGACAACGCGCCGGCCGTGCGGCCCTCCGTCGTGAGCGCCAGCCACCTGAACGCGCAGCTCCTGGAGGAGGCCCAGCACGTGGAACAGCACCTGTTCTTCGGGCCGCAGCAGGCCGTGTTCGAGGGCGAGCGCCAGCGCGTGATCCACGGCGAGCGCAAGATCCAGAAGAATAGCAAGCGCTTCTGGCTCATGTCGGAGCCGCTCAGCATGGAGCGCGACAGCACCACGTCGCTCATCGGCTTCCCGACGGAGCCGCAGACTCGTTCCGGTGGCTTGGGCAGCAAAATGTCGGCAGCCACGCGCTTCCTAGGCCAGAAGGTGGCACAGATGAAGTTCCCGCCCTCACACGTGAACGAGGACTCGTTCTGCGACGGCTGCGGCATGGACCCCATCGTGGGCAACATGTACTCGTGCTCCAAGTGCGTCAACTTCCACCTGTGCGAGAGCTGCTACCAGCTGGGCATGCATGGCTTCGAGGAGTCCAAGCTGCTGGTCGACGTGCGCGAGGACTTTGCCCTGCGCAAGGTCATGGAAGTTTCCAAGAACAAGGTGCCCGAGGAGGTCTTCACGGTGCTGCTCAAGACGGTGTGTCGCGGACAGGTGGACAAGTTTAACTTCCTGGCTAAGTGGATCACGGCCGTCGTGCTCGGCCAACCTGTGAACACGCTCGAGGTGCGCGGCATCGAGATCCCGCACCTAGACTTGGAGACTCGTGCTACACTCGTGCAGCTGCTGACGCCTGTGCTGGCGGACCGCACGGACCTGGAAGTGTGCATGGAGTGGTTCTGCCCGGTAAGTCCTGAGTTTTTTTTATGTTTTTTATTTTTCATCAAGTGTTCTGGGAATATGTGACTGATTTTCTTGTTGTATTTGCTTGTTTGCTGCTGAATTAATTAGGACGCCGACAACATGGACCTGCCTGGTGTGCAGCGTCGGATGGAGACCATCCGTATTTGGGTGGCCACCGACAAGGATCAGAAGTCGCCCTTCGCAACGAAGGAAGGCCTGAAGGATGAAGACACGGAGTCGGACATGTCTCCGACTAGTGCCAGTGGAGACGTCATCGGCTCGCCTGGTCCAGCCAGCCCGGTCTCGGAGTCGCCGTGCGTGACGCCCCCTCCGTCTCCTTCGGGAGTTCGCCGCAAATCCACGGGAGCGACGTCAATGACTTCCGAATCTTCGTCGCAGGTCTCTCCCCCACGTCTTGATGCACTGACACTTGCCGACAAGGCCGCCGAATATAGTTACGAGGACGACGAAGACTACATGTCGGACTCGGTCAAGAGCGACATTGAGCCGCGGAAAGTGGACAGTTTGTCCCCCTCTTCTGGTCACCGATCGGAAGGCATTCAGATGTAAGAAGAGCGAGGAGAAGATCGAGAATTCGGCGAACACGACGTGACTGTGAAGGCATGCTGATTGGTGGCGGCCGTAGACACAGTACGGGTCAAGTGCGTGATCTTCTTCATTTTGTTATTTTTCATTTTCGCTTTGCACTCGAAATGTAAAAAGAGGTTGCATTATTTTACTCAATCTTTTGCCTGTAGCTGGGAATACCTACCCGTGAAAGCAGATACTAAGAAAAAGTGTTGATAATCCATTCGTTCACTTCTTCGCAAAAGAACGGCATGCATCTCATCTCTACAGTCTGCTTCTCGTTTGCACTAAAACCTGCTTCGCTTGGCTTCGAGCGCTTTCGGTATGCTCGCAGCCTAGTTCTTGGCACGGTAGAAAGCGAGGTACGCCATGTGCCAGTCACCTCCGCCCTTGAGCTTCATGATGTCCTCGGTCTTGCACGGCGAGACATCGTCGTCATCGTAGCAGTACCAGTCATCTGTCAAGGTACAGGACACGTTATCATTAGTTTTTCTGTGTTCATGTTCACCTGTCTATGAATGTAGCAATCTCGGTGTGCGTACCTCCTTCATGGCGCACCCAAGCCATGTAGTGACCAGAGTCGGCCGAACGGCCCTTGTGCGTCAGAATCGCGTATAGCTCGTAGTTTCCCTAAAACCAGACAAATAAGATGGCCCACTTTAGCCATAGTAAACATTAAAAAATTACAATACGTTCCATCGTACTTGGAAATCAATGGGAAGCTCAATGCCAGGGGACTTGGCCCCCATCGAAAGAGCGCGAGCAGTCTCGAGGGCAGCCTTGTCTTCCTGAGAGAGACCGTCCATGGCATCATCCTCATCTGCCTCCTTCTTCTCCTCAGCCCCGCCTTCCTTCTTCTCACCTGCAGGCTTCTGTTAAGCGAAAACAACACATCAAGCGTGAATTATCCGTCTTGGTACGCACTCAACCTAGCGCTAGAATCAATGAACTTACGTCTTTGAATTCGTTCAGAATCTTTTCAGCATTCCTGTCACGGGAGATCTTCATGGTCGCCTTCAGATCGTCAGAGCAGAAATCGTAGACATCCAGAGTCATTGGGAAGCTGATGGGCTACAGATTTCCACCAAAATGTACTCTTATCAGCAAACAAGTTCATTCTTAATGCAACCCCCACAACGCATTACGTACCCTCAGCATCTTACACTTGACACCAGCGTGGTCGCGGCTCTCAGGTGTTGCCTTCCAGTAGAAGCGCATGAACTGCACACACAGGTACTTGGGCAGGCGGTTTATCCGCAGCGTCTTCTTCCACACCGCATTGCGATCCAGCACATCCGAGTGTTTCTCGATCGTGCCTTCCAGTCCCTGCACCATCAAACACATCCTTAATAAAAATATCCACTCCATCATACTGTTTGTCAACGCAAGAAAGACTTACAATCTTGATGCCTTCGGACAGGTGGTTGGTCTCAATGGTGATGTTGCACACAAGCTTGAGCGCCTTCTCCTTCTTCACGACTGCCGTCTCCGTCTCGCTCTCCGTGCACTCAAGTCTCTCGTCCATCTCTAGCCCAAACAGCGCATCCACCACATTGGACGTCGGTCCGAGCGACTTAAGTCCCCCCGCTGGCTGCGTCAACGTCTGCTGCAACGTCGCGAAGAGCGTCGAGAGGAACTCTTCACTGTCCTGCTGCATGTAGCCCCCACCACGGGGCGACTGCTGCGCGAACTGCGGGTATGCACGACGCAGCACCGACACGAACATGGAGGGGGTGATGCTGTCGAGGCTGCCGTCCAGTTGGCCGTACATGTCCCTCAATGCAGTGGAGAAGGTAGAGGCCAAGTCCGCAGACACTCCGCCCGCATGTGACGTCAGCGCGTCACGCATCTCCTTCACCGGACGCAGACACTGCAGTGTAGCGTTCATGTAGCACGTGTTGCCCAAGTTGACGAGGCCTGCTGGGTAGACGGTGCCCGTAGCAGCGATGTCTTGGGTGGTCATGTCCTCGATGAAGACGATGGGTTCCTTGGGCTTCTGGACCACCTGGGCCGAGCCCATGAGCATCACACCCGTGCCGTCCACCAGCTTGTCCAGCGTTGAGAGGTCCACGTCGTCCTTGAGCATCCCCTTCCACGCCTTGGACATGAGCTTCTGGCGCTCCACGGGCACCGACGTGAGGTCGTACAGCTGCGCCTTGAGCACGGCTACGGGCGCCGCCTTGTCCACCACCACGTCTGGGAACACCTGCTTGCCCCACTTGACGCTCACTTTGGCCGTCATGTCTGTCTGTCCGTCTTCTTTAGAGTATAGAGGGCTTTGCTTGAAGCGATTGTGATAGATCGCAAGTTCGAGAAGGTGCACGGGGATTGGACTTCGGATATTTAGAGATTTTACATGGCTACATTCACTGCAATGTAGCCATGTTATTATACTTCTGCAGCAATTTACTCCTCTCTTCTTATTAGCCCGACCGGTACTTGGACGTGGTCAGAATGACCGTGTCGCGCAGAATAGCGTCGCCCTCTGCTTGATCCTCGAACCACTGCATGCTCGCATGCGTGCGGTTAGCCACATTCAGCAGCGAAAAGCCATAGTCGGCCTGGCGGTAGGCAGACCACTCCGGCTGTGGATCGAAGTACGTCGGCGCCAGACCTTCACGGTTGCCGGCATCACCGAGCACAACGTAGATCGGGCCGTCTTCTACCACCTTCTCCTTGTACACGGGATGAGTGCGCTCGTAGGCGTGAACGTGCCCTGCAACCACCACGTCCACCTTGCTCCGGTAGAGGATATCCTCCATGTTCTTCTTCATGATCATGTGCGGCTCCATGCCCTGGTGCGCCGTGTTGCTGTTGTACCACGGCCCGTGCATGATCACCACCAACCACGGGGTAACGCTGCGATCGACACGCAGGAACTCTTGCTGCAGCCACTCGTACTGCAGCGACGTCGGAGTCGAGTCGACGTAAGGCGTCAGGATGATGAAGTGCACGAGGCCAACCCGGAACCCGTAGTACAAGTTGCGACGCTGCAGTTGGTTTTCATGCGCATAGGGCATACGGAAACGGGTCTGGTAGGCGACGAACTCGCTCACTTCCAGTTGGCAAGGACGCTCCACCTCATGGTTTCCAGCTGCAATCATCCAGGGCATCCGCGCGATCAGCGGTTCGACGAGCTTACCCCACCGGTCCCATCGGTACTGTTCACTGTCAGCGTACGACAGATCGCCGGCACACACGATGGCACTCAGCTTCGACTGATAGCCAGCGAGGTGGCGGAGTGTCTGTTCCGAGTACACAGTTTGGCTGCATCAACCACAAGCAAGAAAACGTATCCGCTAGTAAATAGTTCGCCATAACGAACCAGACCGCATTTGCTTACCCGAGATCTCCAATGACACCGAACGTCTGCGGGGCTTCGCTTCCGACAGGCACAGCCGTCTTGAACGAGTACACGGTACTCCACCCACCGGTCTCATCGCCGCATTGATCTTCACAACAGCAAGTGCACATCAAATGGAAAAAGTGTCAATCCTCCGTCACTAACACAACAGACAACACGACCTCAGCCACGTACAGTAGTAAGTCGTATCCGGGTTCAGCTTGTCGCCCGGGATGGTCACGTGGTGTAACCAAGGCGACGTGTACGAACAAAAGTCGTACTGCTCACAGGGTTCTTCTGCCTGCTGCACCGTCGACAGTTCGTTCTTCGACAGTCCGTAGCGCACCGAGGACGTGGCCGTCTTCACGTCCGTAGCCCAAGAGATAGTCATACCCAACCGGGTCTCGGACGCCGCAGCATTCGACGTCCTGATGACTGCGTAGCTCTTCACAGCCACTTCACCGGCCAGCGCGACGTGGATCTGCGATGGCGGAGCGGAGTCCGTTGCCAGCGCCAGCAATGAGGTCGAGCTCTCGTCGTACACGGGAACTTCGATCGCGTTGACAAGCACCAAGACCGACGCGAACAGCAGCAAAGAGACGCCGGCGATCGCCATCTTGTTGCGTCCCGGCGGTGTCGATGACGGTTTGGTTTCTAATAGTGGGGCGTTATCAGAGCTCTTCTGATTCGTGCTGGTGGCGCGGGTGTGACTCGAATTGGCTTGCGGACGAATCGTGGAGCCGTACGTGACTAGTGCCGCATGTTCGGTGACAACCGCCAGAAGTGGCTTCATTCGTCAATGTAGGAAAACGAAGAATGAGCATCGTTGTGCATGGCAGAGATTGTCCATGGAGATTCATGTTGTGAATCTTCGATCTCCTCGAGAAGCAGCCTCGGAGACGAACACAGCACCAGCTGGAATCGTCCTCATGTCAGTGCACTGTATTTGCACAGTCTGTGACGTGTGCTAGCACACCATAGCCTTACGTTGCAGATTAGTTTTAAGTTCGGCTTAAGTGCGTATGTGACGTGTGCTAACACGACATAGTATTTCTCAATCTTAAGTTTGGTTTAAGTTCGTTTACGACAAATGTCAAGCCAATTTCGATCAGCTTGAAAAAATTCCAGCCGTTGCTGCTACTCAAAGAGACACGTGCGGAGCATATTGTGCACCTACAATGGACGCTGACGATGCAGCTCCCGCCTCGAATGGTGCGCCTCCTGCAGCATCTCTAGACACATCCACAGCTCCCGCCTCGGCCTCATCTCCCGCCGCGCCGTCGCCGCGTCCTGAAGATCCCGAGAAGCTCCGCAATGGCGCTCCTAGCACTAACGGAGCTATTGCAGCAGCTGCCGACGCCGTCCAAGACGCAGACAAGGCCCCGGCGCCGCTCAAACCGAGTCCGAAACCGAAGCTGCGAGCACCGCCTCGAAGACTGCGAAGTGGCAGCGGCAGCGGCAGCAACACGAGCTCCGGCGGTGTGCGATGCGAGTCCGGCGGCCCTCGACCGGCCAGCGCCAACATGGGCATCGTGGTGGGGACCATGAGACGCAGGAACCGCGTGAGTCTACGCACGATCTCGCTGTCGGACGAAGAGGCCGAGGACGTGGTCACTGCACCGCCCAGAAGCACGCCCACCTTGGCCCCGAGACGCAACAAGAAACAGACGAGTCTGCGCAGCATGGCGTCGCTCGTGCGCTCGCATCTGCGTAGCTCCAAGAGTCTGGCACCTGTTGGCAACGGAAGCGACAGTGGTAGTGTCAGTGGCAGTGGAGACGTAGATGCAGACGCAGATGCAGACACAGATGCAGACGCAGATGCAGACAAGAGACCGGGGCTGGAACGCAGCAACTCGTCGTTTGCCGGTGTGGCGCAGCAACTGGTGACGTCCAGACGCGCGGCGAGGGGATTTCTGTCCATGTGGACGAAAGATTCCACCGAGATGATGCACGTATATCGCGGCATCCACATGGAGAAGAAGAAGCTGGATCTCGTGAGCGTCGCGTCAGAGTATAAGGAGATCAAGCGCCGACAGTTTTATCAAGAGCTCGTGGTCTACTTCGTGTTCCTCACTCTACTCTTCTCGCTGCTGTCGTGGCTTCCGGTGCAAGATAGTTTCCATCAGAACGACGTGGTGGGGGCTCTTACTTGCCGAGAAGAGGGCGAGTGCGAGATCAAGACTTTTGCCAACATCTACGACTTTGCTGGCAAACTCCGGGAAACTGTATGTGACCGTGAAGATGTTACGGCGCAATGGGTTCGTGTTGGTGGAGTGGGGTTCCGACAGGTGCGCGTCAAGGAGCAACGCTGCCGAGTCTACGAAGGATGGGAAGCGCCGTGCTACCCGTTTTACAGCCCAGACGTAGAGCAAAAAATGCCTCTGCTAGGTGAAAACGGCACTGGGCGTGCGTACGAGTGGAGAGATGGTCTGGGCAAGCTATCTCCAGAGATTTACCGGTCGTTCGTGGACTGGTTGTTCTTTGCTCCCGTTAAGTCGTACGGTTCAGGTGGCTACGCCGTGGATTTGTGTGATCTGGAGGATGTGAATGAGCTCCAGCGCGACAATTTTCTCTCTGAGCATACACGTGCTGCGGCCTTCAAGTTCATTCTGTTGAATCCGGTTACTCGTGTGTTTACAATTGGAATGCACGTGATCAGAGTAGATCCGTCCGGCCACCTCGACCACTTCGCGCACAGCTCCCACGTTCGAGTGATTGGCCATGAAAAGCCTGAGCAGTTTGCGATTGTTGATGACGTTAACGAAACGCCTCCCACGCCCCGGCTTCACCAGAGGATCTTCAGTGCTGTTGGTAGTTCAATGTCTTTGCTGCGTGAGGCGTTTGACGTGCGCGTATTGCTGTGGGTTGCGCTGGTTCTATTCTTCATCACGTACTGTATCGGTGAGGCCACGGAGATGAGTACGATGGGCGCGACGACGTATCTTGGATCGGACATGTGGAATCTGTTCGAGCTTACCCACTTGGTGGTGCTGGCCGCGATGCTGAGCTCTATGGTGCACTACTACATGGCTTCCAGCACCTTTGCACTGCACTTGGCGGAATTGCGCGAAGGCCGTGGCGTGGAAGAGCTAAGCCACTCGAGCTCTTTGGACTTGTTGATAGGGTTCCAGCAGCTCTCAGATCTTGCCTCGCTGGGGTCTGCCATCAGCTTGCTCAAGGTGTTTAAGTTCCTACGCATGAATGCGACGCTGAACTTGCTCTGGCGTGTGCTAGGCATGGCTATGAGCGACCTCATGGGTTTTCTCGTTATCTTCAACCTCATTTTCTTGGGATACTCAGCTATGGGTAGCTACGCCTTTGGTTTTGCTCTTGAAGAGTACTCGACGATCAGCAAGTCTTATGGCACTTGCTTCCAAATGCTGGCTGGCGAGATGGACTACGCGCGACTGCGTCAGGCTAACCCTCGTATTGCACCGCTCTTCATCGGCACCTTCGTGGTCTTGGTCTTTCAGATCCTTGTCAACATGTTTGTCGCGATTTTGTCCGAATACTACGAAGTCGCGAAGAACGACGAGACAGCCAGCGGTGACGACGTCGAGTACGATGTGCTTGCTCGTATCCGCAGCTTTGTGAGTGCGTGCTCGCCCACTGTCGTTGTGCCCAAGGACCATGGCGTTATCCGTCTCATTCCGTGGCAACAAGTACGTCTTATTTCAACGAACCTCGTTGACCAAGAGGAGACGCGCCAACGTGTGAGGAAACTATTTCGCGGCGCAGTGTGGCGTGTTGTTGCCCTGTTGCGCTTTGGCATGAAGTTTGACCGCCGCATCAACTTTGGCGATCGCAAGACTCACGATGGAAGTAGCGCTCACAGCGGCAACGGCGGGGGCTCCAATGGCAAGGATGATCGCGAGCTGGTGTCGCACATTCGGTTGTCTGAGAACTTTGACCACAAGACCATCAAGGAAATGATTCCGATTGGTATCACAATTCGACTCCAGACCGATTCAATTCTCGGCGATGGTCTCGCGCTTAAGGTCGTTCATCACAGCAAGCTGTCAGTGGAGTGCATTGTTCTAGGCCCTAATGAAACTGAGAGTTCTGGCATTGGGGCGAACTTCCGTGGGAAGATTAACGGTGAGCCACATGCATTCGCACCTCCTCGCTCTATCTCCTCGCTGGGCTCGTTTGAGGATGACTCCGACCTCGACGATGGCACACCACGAGAACGTGTTCTGGAGTTGATGGGCGGCGAGAAACTGCGAATCCCGAGAAGGAGACTAGCGGTGCACTTGTGCCGTACCATGTTGCAGGAGCTCAAGATGGGTCTGTTGCGTGCAACGAAGTTGTGGAACTATTCCAAAGATCACATGGTGGACGACTATCACCTCGGACTGCTATTTGATAGTGTGCGTGCAGATGGCCGCACCAGCCTGCGTTTCGATGAGATCTCTCGCATGTTGGACCTGTTCCTGCGTAAGGATAAGCGTAAGGCGCTGTGCTCGCAAGCGGAAGTGCGGCGCGAAGCTCTTCAGGTGATGTACCGCTTCCGCAAATGCCTTATCGACATGCCGTCGCGTGAAAAGGAGGGCCACAACTACCGCCCGAAGCCTGTTGACACGTCCAAGGTGGAGCTGGGTCACCTCGAGCACCTTGGCGACGTGCTGGCTCGCAACTGTCACGACATGTGGGCGCTTGAGCGTCTTAAACAAGGTTGGCAGTGCGGCAAGGAGCGCGATGACAAGACGAAGAAACACCCGAACCTTGTTCCCTACAAGTTACTATCCGTGGAAGAGCAAGCCTTCGACTACCGGTCGTCTATTGAGACGATCAAGACGATAGTCTTTATGAACTACACGATTACGCGTGCGAGTCACCAGCGCTCTCACAGTGACTCCTTCCATGACACGATTTCACGGTCAACATCCGTGATGTCAGATATCGCCGACGGCCTGGGTGGAAGTAACAGCTCACTCGTTAGTGGTGGCTCGGATTCGACGAGTCCTCGAGCTAACGACTCGGCCGTTTTTGAGGAATTGGGCACTGCTTCTCACCCCGGAGCGCCAGCGAAGCCCGTACCGTCACTGCTGCGCGAGGCAATGAGCTTCCGGCGCAACAGTCTGATGGGCGATTCTCCGTACTTCACAACCTATGGAGAGGGAAACGTGGAAGTGTACCGCCCTCTTCCTATTGACACGACGACGGTAGAGCTGCCTCCAAGACTGTTGCGTCTTGTGGACCTTCTAGCCGAGAACGCACACGAGGTCTGGGCAAAGGGACGTATGGATGAAGGTTGGACTTATGGCCCGCAGCGCGATGACAGCTCGAAGAAACATCCGTGCCTCGTTCCGTACGTGTTCCTCACGGACGACGAAAAAGAATATGATATCAACATCGCCAAGGAGACCCTGAAGACTCTGATGGCGATGAAGTTCACGATTCTCGACCGCTCGAGCAAGTATTGATCCCCAGCGATTCCTATATTGGCAAATGGCGCAGGTAGCGCGACTGTGTACATGCCTTGCAGCCAGCACTGCAGTTTAGTGGGTGGAGAACTACGCTAGCACTATTGAACACTTGGTTTTCGCCAGATCGCGCTGCAGTTGTTGAAAGTTGTGCGTCTTTTACAGAGAAGGAAGGCCGGCGTGGCGATTGCTGTGGTATGACTGCTGTACGAAGGTAAGCTTCGTGAAAATAATCATTTTTGTGTTGAGTGTGGTAGATATGTTTTAGCGCCACCCGAGCTCAATGTGATGGATACTTTTGCTAATGCAAGGGTGATTACTCCTCATCGGGGGCATCCATGAGGATGTCAGTAGCTGCCTCAATAGTGAGGCACAGTCGCACAAGTTCGCGACGCACGGTCATAGCGTTTCCGCGCTTGAGTTCATGAGTGACGCCAGGGAACAGGCTCACACGGTAGTCGTCCCACTCCGAGATGCCGTACAGGACCTGGCGACAAGAGCAAACAAGGTCAGACTTTAGAGGGGCTTCGTATCGTTTCAAGCTCGAGTCGACAGGCGACTTACATTCTTGATCCAAGGCCTGTACGTGAGACCCGACGGCACCAGGAAAGCACGTTGGGCACGAAGCAGGCGGTTATTGACCCCTCTGACGCGGCTGAAGTCGAGCTCTTGGTTGGAGATGACGTTCATGTCGTGGTTGATGCTGACAGCAGCGGCTTCAAAAGCGGTGGTGGCATTGTGTAGGCGAGCGAGTGACACCACCTCGGTCAGACCCTCGTATGCAAGTGCATCTTCCAGGAATGCTTCGCCTCGACGCAGCTCACGTGATAGTTCCGTGAAGTCGTACTGCAAGAACTGCGCATCGGTGAAAGACAGAAGGATACTGCCGTAAAGCTCAGCAGCGGCACGGTGGAACGCGAACTGGGGGTCAGCAAAGTGTGAGATCCAGGCGGGAATGTCAGCGCTAGTATCGCCCACGCCGAAGTAGCCTCCATCGAAACCAAGCTCGAGTGACGGAATGCCCAGTCGTCCGAGGAATGGTGAAATGCGCCCACCCAGGGAGCGGTCCATGGGCGGCAGCTCCAACTCGACATCGTTTGGATTCTTCTTGTTGGCGTCTTCAAGCCAGTACGCGAACACGGAGTTGCCGCCGCCCTCAGGGAGTTCGTCGCTCGAGAAGGTCGCATTGATAGGCAGCATTTCCAAGTCATCTTCGTCTCTGCTGGAGCTTCCGGTGGCTACAGCTGAAGTTCCTGATGCGTTACGGAAGAAAAAGCTGTCGACGTCAGGGAAGTCTTGCTGCTTTGGTTGAGCAACGGCTGCAGTCATGAGATAGATGTTCTTCCGGATGGTAGCTGAGGCCTTACAGCGCAAGGCACCAGCACCACGCACAACGTCATCCAGATGCAGATAAACAACGCCACGTCCAGTATTTCCACTTCCAAAGCCCGGGTAGCGGTCGATCCAGTGCGAACTGCCAACGGAGCCAAATTGTTCTCCACCAAACGAAGCAAGGACCAACGTGCGGTACGGGGTCCATCCATTCGACAGGAGGGTTCCCAAAGCTCGAACAACTTCCAGGAATACAGCGTTACCTGAGCCTGGACTGACAGCACCAGCATTTAGCGAGTCACGTGGGGCACCGACGAGCACGTGGCGATCCGGTTCGCGAGAGCCGTGCACCGTGATCACCACGTTCCATGTCGTGGTCAACGAGTACACGTTGCGGTTTGTCATCTTCACGACAACCCCCACTGCTGCGGACGAGGACGTGTCGTCATCTACTGCCAGCATGTATTGTACGTTAAGCGCGCCACCTTCCCAACGCGACCCGAACACCTCGGCAGCTTGTATCAACTTGATGCTCGATACAGCACCTGCAGCGTTTTCGGTCCGAGTAAGCAGATCCTGAGCAACCACAGCACTGACAGGCATGCTGACTATCGGTGGAAGGATGTTGAAGGTGTTGTTGGTGGAGTAGATGTCTTCGACGGAGAGGCGGTCTGCATTGATCCCCATGGAGCGTGTAGCCGAGAAGCCTTCCGGCATGGTCGGATCACCGTCTCCCATGTAGACGTTGCCGAATGTTGCCGAGGCACTAGGACGCCACGGTCCTTCAGGCGCTGTGCGTCCTCGAGCCGAACCATCGTCAGCAGGGTCACTACTCAAGGCAAAGAGTGTTAGATCGCTCATTTGTTGGATGAATGAACCAGGCAAGCGGAACTTACGTGTAGGTGAGCACACCGACTGCTCCGAACTTGGAAGCCAAGACCACCTTAGCAGGCAGAGACACCTCCCCGCCCATTCGAACCAGCACGATTTTGCCTGCTACAGACACGTTTTTCAGTGCCAAAGCTTGGTAGTCCTCGGAGGAACCGAAGTGGACATACACAACTGCTCCTGATACGGTGCCGTTCTTGGAGTACAAGTGGAATGCCGCGTGAGGCTTCGTGACGTTCTTGCCTTTTGTCTGGCGCTTGGCCTGCAGAGCAGCGTGTTCTGCTACGAAGTCGTAGAAGACCAGGGATTTATTGTCGGGTTGTTGCAGAATTTCAAGCGTGAGCGTCTCCGGAGCGTTGACCAGCATTTCAAACTCGTCGAATTTGATGGAACTCTCTTCAAAGCCAAAGTCGATGGCACATGAGCGGATGAATGTTGCCATCTCGTAGTCTCCGGTGGTGCCGGTGTGTCTTGTAACCTGTTGCGTGGAAGCAAAGCAGACGTCAAGTTAGCCATCAAGGAAGAAAAATCGACATCAAGCACCACAACGTACGTTGGTGTAGAACTCAAGATTATTTTTAAACCCATCGGCTGAAGTGGCAGCGATGAAGTGATGCTGAATAGCCGGTGTTGAGCTGTGCACGATGACAAGACAAACGGATCTCCAAGTAAGTACTTGTCTGTTGCTCGTGTCTGGCTACCTTTAGACTATGTACTTACCCGTAGTTCTCTTCGTGTCCAAGGACTCCCAAGAGCATGACGCAAATAGCGCTAGCGACGACAAGTCCAAGCACGAAGGCGATGCCCACGCGTTGGCGAAGCACGATCTCCGCTTCGCTGATACCGTCGCTCACGTGGACTTCGCGCGGGCTGTCAGCGTACACGTTCGACCTCGTCAATGGCACTTTGGACTCGTCGACGTTGCTGTCCTCCTCGTCGAGGTCCAGATCGGGGAGCACCTTGAGTGCGTCGCCCTTCATGATGCTGGCCCTGTCTTCGGAAGAGCCCATTGCGACCTCAAGACTCGCAGATGCTGCTGGAAATGGCCCTAAGTCCTGCTAGCTGGTTTCGGCAATGGAAGCTCTTCTGCGACCGAGACAGCGCTCCGCTTTTTCTATCCTGGGCGCTGCACGACTCGCTATTTTTGAGGGCGTCATGTACTCAAGCTGCGGTGAGTTTCGTGTTGTCAATATGGAGACCACGTGCAGCAAGAATAGCGTGGGGCTAGCGCCAGCCTTCATCGACCGTTGCTGCTATTCTTGCGCGTAAATGAGCTCGTTGATGCCATCTGACAGACTTCAACAACACACAAGTCCGGCTTTGCTGCTTTCGATCGAGTCGGTTCGAGTTGAAGTGCACAGTCACGCATTACACTTTGCAATTTGCACGAGAGGAGTTCAAGGACGATCAATAGTTTTTCTTTGGAGTTGTTTACACGTGCAACACCTGCGTTTGGCGTGTCGTCCTACTGCTTGTTTCTTCCGCTTCGTCCAGGGACACGCGCTCGTGTCCTTGTCGATATCCTAATTCGTACACTAATTCACACATAGGAAGACGACCACCACCGTGGATCAAGCCTGACGCCTTGGGTGCGTCTTGCCTTCGGGTCTCACACGCTGTCTTGCAGCACTGCGGTTTCCTTCCTCTCCTCTCTTGTTTATTTGTTTTCTTGTCATATTTCTTCCATCAAAACACTCACTCACCGCGTACGAGCTCTTCCAAGCAGCTCCGCGCGCTCTTTTTAACTGAAGCAGCTGATGCTTCGCACTTTCTTCTTGGTCTGACCCTCAAACATGCTCTCAGCCTGGCGAGTGGACTCGGCCACAATAGCATCGAAGAAGGCAACACCGTCCTTGTCCTCGGACATGCTCATGTTCTCCTCCACAACTGCCACCGCCTTGGCGACAACCAATTCCAGCTGCGAGGGTGACGAGAAGTCACCGTCGCGCTGCAGCAGACTGCCGATCTCAAACAGCGAGAATCCGGCCTCCGCTCCACGCTTCAGCACCGCCGTACACACACGCATCGTCGTCACACACTCCTCCTCGATTCCAACAGCACGCAGCACGGCCGCATCGCGTGCTTCGTCTAGCGACGCGATGTGGTCGAGTTCTGCACACGTAAACGGGAACTCCGCCTGAGGCCACTGCAGCCAGTCGAACGTCGCTCCGTCCAGCTGCTTGTAAGACGGCAAGCAAAAGCCGTGATCAATCGGCATCATGGCAAAAGTCTGATCGTTGGGCCGCGCCATCAGCAAGATGTTGCCGGCGTGGCGGTCCGTGTTAAACAGACGCACGTCCAAGATGCCGATCTTGTGCACCTCGGGGATCGCGAACTTCAGCGTGCCCATGTCTTCAGCCGAGCACTGCGAGGCCACGAAGCGCTGCATCGAACCCTCCTTCTCTTCTCCATTCATACTCAAAGCCATCAAATTCGTCACAGGCACGCCACTAAAGTTGCCGTAGGCGTTGTCCAGCAAATAGGCGGCGCGTTCACGGAGAGCTCCGTTGCCAACGCGGAATCCTTTGTTTACAGGGTGCTCCGTCACGCCCACCACCGCGTTTTCCTTCACGTACCCTCGCGGGTTCTTCGGGGCCATGTACTCCTCGTCTCTGGGCTTGAAGATACCCATCGGGTTCATCTTCTTCGTCGTCAGTTCCGCCGTCAAGAAGTACGCGCCACCACAGCCTTCGCTCGTCAACTGGAACGTGCTGCTCACATCAGCTACCAGACACTTGACCTGCTCTGCGAAGCGTTCGGAAGCTTCCGTGGTGAGCCACTTGGCTTCCAGTGCAGTGGGCAGCTCGACCTCGGGCTCGGCGTCAACGCTCTCCTCCTTGTGCTTCTGCTGCACAGCAGCTCCACTGTCCCGCTTGAAGGGCGACGTGCAGCGCAGCGGCGACAGACGCAGCTGCACGATCGGATACAGCTTGGTCACCACCGTCTGCTGCAGCAGGCCCTTGGCGTTCAGCATGGCCGAGCCGTGCAGTCGCAGGCGGCTGAAGCGGCTCGTGGGGCTCTTGGTGTTGGCCATCGTGGTCTGCTCTACTCCCACTTCCTTTTCCTCCTCCGCCCTGTCCGAGCTCACGCGAAACCAGTCGACAGCGCCCATGCTTCTCTCTGTGCTTCGGTCTCTTCTAGCTACGCTGTGTCGGTCGGAGGTAAGACGCGGGAACTTCTGGCTGGGTGGGGGCGAGAAGCGAAGAAACGGAAGACAGAGAGAGGCACGAGAGAGGCTGGGGGTCTCTCTTGAGGCGCTCGGAGGCTGGGGGGCGGGGACAGGGGCGAGTTTCAAGCGCTGCGGTAGGGCGGAACTTGTTTGTCGAGTGCAAATTACGGAATGCTGTCGCAGAAGTGGGGCAACAAAATATAGCCAGCGTGTGTGGCCTTTCTCGTGATGATACTGTAATATGCGTCATTCAGGACCTTCCTACAGGGATATAAACACATAGGTTATTACTATATACTAATTTGCTTTTTGATTTTTGTAAGTTGTAAGAGCGTACATTGACACTATATTTCAGAGGTTATTATATGTAGATTCTTCCCAAGTGATCCACAGTACTGTATTTGTAAGAATTTACTTGCGGTTTGCATTGTTTCACTTTGACTCCGGGCAAAATCAAGCTTTGCCTAAACTGCAAGCAGTTGGGCCAACTGCTGAATTGGCGGAGGAACCCGGAAACAGCGTTTCAAACACGGTGCTGCCTATCGTATAAGTCGTCTTCGGCGAAGACGGCATGGCAAATTGAATGTTCGAGACCATGCCGAAAGGGCATAAGCCCCGTCTGCCAAAGAAGCACGGTTTCAGCACGACTGTTCGTCCGACCACCATCGCGAGCATTGCTGGGATTTGGGCGAACACTGTTGGAGCAGTCTGTACATGTAGACTTTGGATTTTTTTAGCCTCCACATCGCGGCGAGCGGTGCGCGGTGACGGCCTTCCCTATACAGTAATACCTCAGATCGTTTCCCCTATTGCAATGCAACTTGCACGCTCGACCAAAACTCGATCGTCTGACGAACGTTGCCGTAAGCCGCCGAACAGCTTGTTGAATTGTCACACCTTGTGTAAGTAATCGCGTTAAGTACCTCTCTCTTGGTATGGGTAAGCCGGTTGGCAGCTAATCCTGTTTTCATTGAAGTGTACACGCTCGGTGAGGCAAGACCAACGCCAAGCAGTCGCAGACAGCGTATCGCAGCGCCACTGGATATGGCCCTGTCACATTGCCGTTTTTGCCCTGCCAGCAGCAAGCCTTCCTGCACGGCAACACCCAAAACCTCTTGTCGCTACGCTGCAAGGGCGTAAACGGCTGAAGTGCCGTGGCCCACCATGCCACGAGGTTCGGAAGGTTTGGCATTGGGCTCCCTCGACGGAGAGCGTCGCGGCAAGATTCTGCACCTTGTCCGCTGTAGCTTCTGGAGATCCAGTAGCATCGCTGCTTCGAGCTAACGCGGCCCCAGTGTTGGTATCCGCCAAGATGGCTCCATGCCTCAGCGCTACACGATTGCATGGCTGACGTCTGGGCGATACCAGTACGGTCGTGTGCTGGTGCTCTGGGGGGAAAGCTATGGAGATCGAGGTTACGGAGATCGAGATGTATAGCATGGCCAAAAAGGACCAAAACATATGCAATAGTGATAACCAGCCGCGCTACGCTTGGCTAGGCGCCAGTTCGGCGCCACCGCGGTTCGCTTCGCTTCGCTCTCGATATGAAGATAGAATGTCCTGGCAAGTGCAATGCGCGGGTCGCTGAATTGCTCGGCGCTGGGCCCGCCTTCGCAAATACCGCGCGGCCCTGCTTCGCTGGCACCCCCGCGGATTTGCTATGGTAGAATAGCATCAAAGTTCGGACACAGCGTTTTTGTTTAGAAAATGTAAGCTGGAAGGTATCCAATAGACGACGGCCAAAATTTGATTCCAGCCAATTAGAACGCAGATAATTTGTAGCTGTAAAATTCGGACTGTTCGGAAATATTTTGTCCGAACTTTTTTCAGCTATTTGCTACGCACATAGTGGACGCAAGTATGTGTCATATCATAGAATACCGTGATAATTCGGACAAAGTATCAATTTAGGTAGAGTAATCGACACTACAGCCGATCGACTCTTCCATTCATCTAATTCACGAGATGTCGACGAAAGCTCTCGTTTCTGGGAACTCTCAAAGGGCTCGACTGACCGCTCTGAACGCGTTTGAGCGTTTTGTCGAGACCGAGAAAATGACCGTCAAGAAAATATGCGAGTTCATCGCAGCAGATTCGTCAGG